>JAGDQP010036588.1:0-10952 GCA_022664845.1 Lepisma saccharinum | reverse complement strand
TTTAATTTGTTTTATAACTTTATTTGCATTTAATGTATTTTGTAATCTTTTCCGTTTATTCTGATTTTGTAGTCTAATTCAGATTTAACAAAATGATAAAAATGATGGGTAAGGCATTGGACTTGTGATTCAGTGGTTCCGGGTTCGGTACTCCTTCACCTAAAGTTTTTTTTAATATTATTTTTAAGAGTAACTCCTTTTTACTTTGTACTTTCGAAGGAAAGCTCTGGTTTTGCGATTACACTTTTTTCTTCCTTCGAGGCAGTGAAAACAGTACGCACATAAAACAGTCCATAAAATTCTCACACATAGTTTAGAAAAAATAAACCATCAATTTGAAGAAGGAAACAAACGCTAAAAGTTCGAAATTCAGTTTTTTTAATACTAAAAACGCACTTCAATTTATATCTGCTCATCATAAGGTAGAAGAAAAGAACGATAGTCAGTTATAGAATGATTTATTGGCCTTGGAAATATTAGTCAGTTGGAAGAAGGGAACAAGGCCACTAGCGTATCAAAACAAGAAGGCATATTTTTGAATCTTTGAGAAAACACGATTCAGTCGCGTGTGCAATAAAAGAGAACACCATACCTGACTTTACCAAACTTCTACGTGCCCTTGGTCACTAATTTTATTAAATTTCCCAATGCGTTTATATAATAATAATAAATCACAGCCATATTCAATCCACTACTGTATGAGGCCTCTCCCCGAAGGGAGGAGTTGGTCTACTGCTCCCACGCTGACCAGACGGGTTGGGAGAGGAGAGCCGAAGCTCTCACTGTAATCGCCACTGTATTTTATTTACAGCAGCTCTCCAATTGTCCTCACGATGCTGGATCAACACCGACATTTTTGAGTCCCCACCGGGAATCGAACCCGGTACCGCTCACACTGAAGTCAAGCGCGCAACCGACTAGGCTACGCAGGAGCGGGTTCGGTTCCCGGTGGAGGCTAAAAAATTTCGTTGTTGACCCAGCATCGTGAGAGTAATGACGTGAGAGTAGGTGTAGTGTCTCTGGCTTTATTATCTACAATCATTTTAAGCTGGTCATTGACTTGGCTTTTACGTAAAGTTGAAATAGTAATCTCCACTGCTTCGACAAGAGGGCGTTTTATATGATAAAGCAGAGTTGGAGAAGTTTTTTGACTTGTCCACGAGGATTGGTTAGTTTATGCGCCATCATCGTGATTAGTCTTTCGTTTCCTCTGAACTATCGAAGCACAGAACACGGTTTTAATCTGAGAATTTAAAATTGGATTCTTCGATTGAGCTAGCTGGCTGGGCAGAACTCTATTGTACATGTGTTCAATGAAATGTTTATACTTGTTGTTCCAAAAACGGAAGAAGTGTGAGAAAAATTTGAAGAAATAAATATATAATCAACAGTATTAGCAGATGTTTATTATTTCAAAAGAAATTCACTCTATCAAGGTTTCCAGCACTATTAATTAGTACAAGGTTTATGTCTAAACTTTTTAAACGTCATCAGAAACAATTTCTATTTTTAGTTACTCAAGAAATTTACCCTTGTACTCACGATATTTTATCTTCTACAAACGGTATTTTAACATTTTCCTTACGGAATTTAAACACCTTTATACACGAAATAAGTTAGATTTCTGCACATTCTCTGCCTACTACTACTTTGGTCAAGAAGATTAGGTGCATGATAAAAGGGATTCAGTCCAAAAAAATCGAAAAGTTGTTTTAGGGTTTTGAAGGTTGCTGTTACTTACTCATACTAACAGAGAATCAGTCAAATTCTCCGTGTGCACAGAAACCAACAATGTGCAGAAGGTAATTCATGTTAAAAGGATTGAGCCACTGAGACCCTTTGACATAGATTGTGAGACACTTGGTACTCCTTCAACTGCAAATATCAAGCCAGTGATCGACACGCCCTTGACTTGGTAACATTGTCCTAATACTAGCTAACTTAAATTGAATATATATAAATGATTGAGTTCTCATTGGAGAGCGGGAGCAAGATGGCGTTCTTAGTGGTAGAAGTGTGATCAGTGATTTGTGAACAAAAATGGAAGTATAATCTTCAAAGATCATCGAAGTTCCATTCTACTGTTTCTGTGAGTCAGATAAGTGGTGGTGGACAATTATAATTAACATTTATCATTGTTTTAGGTTGACAACCCTTTTCTTTAAGCAAAAAACAAAAGTAGGCTTAAAATTTCATTAAGCCTAACTTTAGGTAAAAGCATAAGCATTTACAATACAAAGCATGACAGTGTTCAGACATGTTTATGTTATTATTGTTTTGTTATGTTTACTATTTAACAACGGTTTAACAATATTAGAAGCTAGAAGTGAATACGGTTTTGTTACAGTTTTAAATGGGCTTTCTCGTTACTCGCTATATGGAATCGTGAATTTCAATCAAATTTGTGTAAATAGTGGTTACCAAGGAGTCAATCTGTATAATATGTCTCCTAATAGAGGTTCCCCAAATAAAATCAAGAAACGTTCTAAATCACAACCTTCTCCACCGGAATCAATTTCGAGTCAAAAAAGGGAAAACAAAGTGATGAATTCTGTACACTCAGAGGATGATAAAGAGTCTAGTGAACATATTCCTATTTTTATGGATTCAAATCCTCCTCCTTTAGTACAACAAGACTATGAAAAAGAAGTCAATACAGATAATACAATGGATTTTTGCAACGACAACAGTATTGGCTTAAATGTGCCTAAATTAAAACCACAGTTACCGATAGTCGACAATAATACTTCTGAGTCAGCTTTGGTTGTCTCCCAAGCTCAAAACAATAAACGAGCTAGGCTTAGTGGAGAGGTTCAACATACTGACCCTCCGGTTCAATCATATCAAGGAACTGAGACATCATCAAAGTCCAATTACAATATAATGGAAAAAGCTAATAATTACTCATTACCAGAGTTAACTACCTTTCCTCAAAACTATAGAGGAGACTGTATCATTATTGCTAGTGGAAAAAAAAACAATATTACAGGCATTGGCCGAATGCAACTTTGTAATAAGCTTAGAAAGCTTAATGTACCTTTAACCGATTTAACAGTCACAGGCAAAAACAATTTACGTTTAAAATTTGCTAATACGCAACAAGCAAATGCTTTCATAAATAACAAAACTCTATTAGATCTATTAGATATTACTGTAAAAATTCCTCAATCTTTAATTTATAAACATGGTCTTGTTTATGGAATAGAACTGGGAATTTCGGATGAGGATATACTGGCGAGTATAGAACCTGGAGATCGTGTAGTCAAAGCGTTTAGGCTAACTAAAGCAATAAAACAACCTGACTCTTCCTTTGTTAGAGTTCCAACTAAACTAATCCATTTAATTTTTCAGAGCAAAGTTCTCCCTTCATCCATCTTCATCTATTTTACCCGTTTACCTGTAACTCCTAAAGTCAAAACTATTATACAATGTAAAAAGTGTTACAGATACCATCCCACTCAATTATGTAGAGGGAAAGAGTTATGTCCCAATTGTGGCGATCCAAAACATGAATCAACGTGTAGTAAACCGTTAAAATGTATTAATTGTAAAATGAATCACTCCTCAACAGACACAAAATGTCCTTATCTTGAGTTGAGACGGGAAATGGAGCGCGAAGACTCACATTTTGGAATTTCATACCCTGAGGCGATGAAAAAACTAGCACGAAATTATCCTGAACTTACACAAATCATTTCCAAAGCGGAATGTCCTCAAGAGTTACTAGATACTAACCAAAAAGATAAAAATTTCTGCCATCTTAGCAGTAACAATGAAAAGTATGTCGATTCTCATAACGAAAGTAGTGTGGATTCTCCTGACTTGCAACTGAACAACAATACTAATAAGAACTCCAATGGGTACATAAATTGTTGGAAATCTGTTCCTCCCATTTCTCATCCAAGTTATGCTTCCAAAGTCAAATCCCTTCCTCCCAACTTCAGACCTTTTTCAATCCAAGACATATATACTAAATTTCATCCACACATTATATCTTCCCCCCTAACCCATTATAAATTCAAACACGAACCCTCCAAATCATTTCAATCCCCTTCCTTCTACTTCCAATCCAACCCCTAATAACCAAATTTCACACCTCGTTTCTCTCCCCCCTACAAATCTTAATCTCACTGCTGACAATTCTGTCTCACAACCCCCTATAACTTCTCCACCCCCTATAACTTCCCCACCCAATCAAAATCAAACTTCTATCATTTCAAAATCAAACCTTTCTTCTCTAAATAAAACACCTAATACTAACCAAGAAGAAGACCCCATTAATACTTTTCAAGCAATTTCTCAAAATATTTCAGACCAAAAGGAGTATATCATTTCCTTACTACGACATACCTCTAAACTACAAAGTCTTATTACTACGAACTCTTCTTGGAATCAAATACAAAAAGCTTTAGAAAACAACCTATCTCTATCACAATTTGGTCTTAACATCATCAAGAACTTAGAAAATTACAAAGATATTTCCAAAGTTAAAAAAAAGTTTTTTTTCTTTTTATCAAAATTTTTACTATTTCGGTACTTTTACAGAAAAAAAATCACTTTCTGTTTATGGGTAAAATCATTCAATGGAACCTTCAATATTATTCAGCTAAAAAATTAGAGTTACAAGAAATTCTGAACGACGAAAAACCGGACATTGTGTGCCTTTCCGAATTACATTTACCTTCTTCCGCGAATCTACATATACGAGGATATAACTATTCATTATTCGGTAATCAATTCAATCAACTAAACTCAGGAATACTAATTCATGAAAGTTGTCCTTTCAAAAAATTAACCTTAAATTTGAACATTGATTTAGTAAACAATAAACATGTGGAAATCACTGCCATCAAAACAAAATTTAATAAGTCTAATTTCACCATCGTCAATCTATATATCCCTTCTTCTCGTTTACAACAATCTATCACCATTCAAGAACTAAGAACTAAGTAATCAAATTTCTCATCCTGTAATCTATACGGGAGATTTTAATGGTCATCTTAGTCTACTTGGAGATCCCATCTCTGATCAACTGGGACTAACTGTTGAAGCTTGGGCTAATAATAACAATCTCTCTTTTCTAAATTCGGGTAAAAAAACTCACTTTCCTCAAAATGGAAATAATGCTTCATTCAGTCCTAGATTGGACTCTTATTTCTTCGAACCACGCAATAAATGTCGAATGGGATACTTTAAAAGACCTTCACACTAGCGACCACATTCCTTGTATTATATCTGCCAATATTCAAAAACTATCAAATACAAAATTCAAATCTATCCGTAAATGGCAAGAACATAAAATCAATTGGGATAATTTTAGAAACATATTACTTCTGTTTTTAAGCAAATACGAATCACAAAACATAACCTATGAACAATATATCGAAATGATCAATGACTCACTAACTTTATCAGGTCCTAAAACCAACCCCACCAAACAAAAAAGATTCCCCACATTACATTGGTGGGGACGGATGAATGCCTTCAAGCAAAACATAACAGAAAAAATACTTTAAAAATATATTTAAGAACTCCAAATCAACAAAACTGGATTCAATTTAAAAAGGCTACCGCTTTTGCAAAACGAACTTATCTAAAAGCAAAATGAAATGCTTGGCAACTATATTGTCAAAAACTTTCCCCTCAAACAAAAATGAAACGAATATGGCAAATTGTAAGAAATATAAATAAACCTTCTCCCAATTGAATCAATTCTTTAGATACTTCTTGGCAACAAGCTTTTTTAGATAAATTGCAATCATGTAACAACGCAAAAATTAGTTCTCCTCCAGACAAACTTTGTTCATTCACCTCGCTATCTAAACATGCAGATTCATTTCTAACCCCGATTTTGACTTATGAAAACAGAACATTATTAAATCAGTCAATAATTCGTTACCTGGACAAGATGGAATTTCATATGGTATCATCAAACAACTACCTTTAGAGGCCATTAACCATTTAACAGACATTTACAATAATATCATTGTCCCTGGAAACATCCCAGCTGATTGGACCAAGGAAATAATCATCCCCTTATTAAAACCTTACAAAGATCCTTCCTCACCTTTATCTTATCGTCCCATTACTTTAATTTCTTGTGTCACAAAAATTTTCGAAAAGACTATTATCAGAAGAATCGAATGGTTTACAGAAGGTCAAAATATATTATCTCCAAATATCATAGGATTCAGGAAAAATTATTCAGTGCAAAATGGATTAAAAACCACTTCACTAATTATTCAAAATGCTTCTTTTTACAGAATCAGTCTATTTATGCCGCTTTTTTAGATGTACATAACGCTTATAATGAAACAAACATTTCTATATTAATCAAAACATTACAACAAATGAAAATTCCACACAATTATCTTCTCATTATATTCTCTATTTAATTATCAGAAATTTCTAAACTACCTTTACAAAACAGCGAAATTATTATTTATGCGGATGATGTCACAATTTTACATAAACCAAATGAGCATAATATTACCAATTTCCGTATTTTTGAAAAACAAATTCAAACAGTCAATAATAAGTTTAAAGATTTAAAATTAAGACTTTCCTATGAAAAATCCTCTATAGTAATCTTCTCCAAACATAATATTCCGCTCAATTTGAGACACAATCGCCTCACCAATATAAAAATCTATGATAGAGTAAAATACTTAGTAATTTTCTTCACTAACACTTTAAATTGGAATCTAGAAATTAGGCATCTACTTAAAAAAGCAGATAATTTATTTAATCTAATGAAAGCCATAGCTACTACTAAGTGGGACAGTTCTCCTTATACTATGCTCCTACTTTACAAAGCGTTATTCCGCAGCTCTCTAGACTACACTTTTAACGCTTGTAATAATCTAACGGAAAAACAATTAAATAATCTGGAAGTAGCACAAAGAAAATTAATTAGACGTAGCCTAGGTTTAATGAACAGTACTCCGAATCTATTTGTGTATTCTGAATCAGGAGAATTATCCCTTAGATTTCGAAAGGAATATATTCTAACCAAAATATTTTGAAAGACGAAACTTTTCACTTTCATATATCCCACAAATACACCAACAGTATATTAGAAAATATTAATAGAAAACGTCTTCACAATAATAGAAACTATAAAAATCTTATTTGGTATCACATTTATCAACAATATCAAGAAGAAATTCAGCAAATTATAGTAGTTCGTAGTCTTCCGCTTTTTTCTTTAAAATTTTCCTCTACTTCGCGAATAAATACTTCAACATTTCGATTTAATCACATGAAAGAATATTACCAAAAATGGCCAGGTTTTTATCACATATATACAGATGGCTCTCTATAAAATAGAGGTACAGGGGCTGCTATTTACGATCCCATAACTAAATATGAGGAACAAATTCATTTACCGGATGACACTTCAATATTCTCGGCAGAAATTTTCGCAATATATCTCGCACTAAAATATTGTTCCAAAATTAAACATAATAAAATTCTTATTTTAACTGACTCACAATCAGTAATTCATTCTCTCAATTCAGCTGAAAATCCACTTTTTAAAGCGTCTCCTTATTTAATTAACTCTTTATATTTATACCAAACTCTAATTGCGACCGGAAAAAACATACATATCACCTGGGTTCCCGCTCATTCATTCAGTATATTTAATAACATTACTGACAAACTAGCCTTCAATTCTGTTATAAATAAATCAATAACTAATTTACAGTTACACTTGAAAGACCTGCTCTACAAAATTAAAAAGAAAATCGATAATAAATGGAATATTTGGGTACATGATTCTCCATCTTTATATGTACATAATAATAGACCTTATATTAATCTACAATTAAATCGCCCATGGTTTTATAAATTCTCTTCTATAAGACAAGTCATCACTCTATTCATCAGACTAAGATCGCTAAATAGACTACTAAACTACACTTACATAAAATAAAAATTCTAGAATCCCCTTATTGTGATTGTGAAACTAATACATACTTAGAAGATATCAATCACATACTGTTTGAATGTAAAAAATATGACTCTCAAAGAACTTCATTGCTAAAGGCTCTAATAAAACAGAAAATTCCTCAACCTATGACAATTTACTCTCTAATAGAAGCACCTGACAAAAAAATAGGATATATTTTATTCAATTTTTTCAAAAATATCAAAGAGCTTCCATAGCTTAATTAATCATTCTCATCCGACATTCGTTGTTCTAGAAAAACAAACATATATACACATGAGAATCATACTATCAATTAAAAGCCTTAATAGAAAACGTATATGAATTATGAGAATTATTCTGGTTGTAACTCTCTATAATTAGAACATACATGAGAATTCATATCTAACAGCTTCATTAAAGTTAAGACCTAAAGTCATTGTTCAGTATCTTAAAACATAAAAAAATTGTTCACTCTTATGAAGCCTTAAAAATTATGTACTACTCTCTCGCTTAGTAACATTAAGTTCATCAAGACAGTCCCAGTCTACTCTAATAAAAAGAATCTGGTGTCCACCACCACTAGTGTAAAATATCAAAGTGTCATCAAGAAACGATTACCTATGATTTTCACCTATCTCAAATTAAGTCAATTCAAGAGACTTCAAGCAACTATGGTACAAATTAGACGGAAAGGTTTCATCTTTCCAGTGTTGGATAGTTACCAGTTATAAAAGACGAAGACGAGTTCTCATTGAGTGATTTATTTCCAGAGGAACATTATGATGGAAGAAAACCTGAAGGATAGTGACGAGTTAGAACAACTAGGAGAGAAGAAAAGAAAGGCCGATAAGGATTCATGAAAGAGAAACAAAATTAAAATGGCACGTTTGAGTGGACAAAAATTTGTTAATTCTGAAGAAAACATGGTACCAGAGAAGTCAACAACTGGAACATATTTTTATGTTTACATGTCCCGAAAGACTGTAGAACTACCACGTACGGGTATTTTAAAAAACTTATCCTCAAGGGAAAGTTGCCTTGCAGAACGCCAAGTTAGATATATTGAAAAGCTCCATGAATACATACCAATACAATATGAAGAGTTCTGCGGCAATATGTGGCTCACAACGGAAAATGGTATTGTAGGAGATGATGACTAAACAAAGTATAAAGGCATCAATACAAGACTTATTTAAAAGGTCTACCTATTGTAAATAAGTTCAAAATGTTTCAAACTGTCACCTCCGGTAGTTTTTTCAACACTAAAATTATGTAAAAACACTTATGTCTTAATTTAACATTGTCTGCTATAAGGGTGAGTCAATCAATAAATGTTTTGGCTATGCCATATTTTTGTATTTTATTCAGGTAAATGAGTTCACGAGTTAATTTTCTATTAAAAAGGCACTAATGTCAATTTAAGGAAATAATTTGGTAAAGGTTTTCCTGTTTCACTCAAAATTAGGGGCACTTCACCGACCTAGCTTTGGCATACACCGATTCATTTGGCCAAGAAGGTTAGATCAAGTTAGATTGGTGTACATTTTTTTCTGCCGTCGTTATTTTCATTAAGTAGGTTAGATTAATTTATATTATGTGGCCACCACTCCGTTGATCGATAAGATTTGTAGAGTTAGATTAGTTCATGTGATCTGCCCACCACTATATAATGAAGTTTAGATTTGGTAATTTGGATACTCCCACGGACGAGAAATCATCCATGTTCAGTACATTGTTTTGGTTCTGAATTCGGAAGTCTAGAGGCGTTAAGCCCAGTTAAAGATGACTAAAACAAATTAATAAAGTTAAGTTAATCCACTACAACCAAACCTAACCTAATAATCTTCACTCTTTTGAAAAATTCAGAGTTCCCAAAGAGAAGACTCACTAATTTCTAGGACAGTATTTCGGTTTATACAGAAAAACTGACTTAAATCTCAGGTCTGTTACATCATATTAGTATACTTTGCACTAATACAAAGGGAATAAATACTTCTTAAAATTGCATATTATTTGTATTGTAGATAATAGTCTCTATATGTTTTTAAAAAATATTACGTTATATTGCTTGATATTAGAAGAAAACAGAAAAAAATATAAAGGACATTAACTAACCTGTCTTGGACTTATTGTAATGATGTGTTCATAATGACCCAGTCGACGTTCCAGAAGTTCTTCGTAAGTTAATTCAAAGGTTACAGAAGTCATTGGCTCAATGTTAATTGACATATTAAAATCATTTGTATCACGAGTACTAGAAGAGAAAAAGAAAAGAAATAGTTTAAGGAACAGAATAAATAAAATATTCTGTTTGGTAAAGTTCGGAATGAGTAATGACAAATCCTATACGATATGAAGCTTCCCCAGTATGTATCGGTAATCCATTCGGATCTGAAATCTGGGAAATCACGACTCTAACTACTTAGCTTAGGAATAATATGAAATGACAAGTAAAAACACGTCTTAGTCAGCACTAACAGGTTATGAGAAGAATAGTGAAGGAAGCAACACGGAATTTTAAGAATCATGTAATTCACTAGAAAACATAATCCTTCGGAATGTTTGATCAGGGTTTGTATACGTGATTCAAATCCGAGTCGATGGAACCGAGTTCAAATACTACACTATGCCAAGAATTAACTCGGTAGTGTCTTTTCAAAAATGGATCCATTGAATTTTCAAATTTAGAGGGTAATGTCTTTAACCGTTGATAATGAAATTTATTTAACAGGAAGTGAATTTATATTGTTCTTAATTGTTCATTCTGCAACCTTTAGATCATTCTGTTTTAATCGTAGCCCCTCAATTCAGCCTGTACCAATATTAAACCATACTTTAGGCGTATTGTTAAGTTTAACAGTAGGTCGTTTAGGATAATTTAGATGAGTTTGATTACTTGAAAACACTAATTTGTATTGATATAATACATTAGTAAAGTTCTCATTATATGTACCTCAACTAGTGCTTAATATATGAGACAAATTGGAAAAGGAGATTTTCTACTAATCAACAATTCTCT
>JAGDQP010036587.1:7998-18993 GCA_022664845.1 Lepisma saccharinum | reverse complement strand
ACAGGAATTTACAAAATATTTTGAAGTTCAAAACATTTTTGATTTTTCTAAGCATACTTTCCGCCGTAAGATGTGCTTCTAGTTGGAAATTTACAGGCTTTCCTACAGTGCACTTGGAGCTCTATAGACTAAATCCAACTTTGGAGGCTGGGTCGACATCGCGTAATAATTTGGCCATGGCAAACTGAAACAAATTAGTTACAAACTCCTCTGGATCACGAATAGTGGTTACAACAGGTCGAATTGTTATTTCACGACCTCGTAGAGGGAAATTCGGATAAGTGTTGCGTTTATCAGAAAAAATCTCAAATTGGGGGTCACGTCTAGCGCCGTACAATATACACTTAGTATGATCCTGCATCCACAGTGTCACATCCATATTCGTATCACTATGCAGGACATGGTCACATACATAATCATCACTAGTATCGATTCCCATGGCACTATACATGTCATCACTATCAGGGTTAATGTCACCACAAACAACAATCGAGCAAGACTCGAACCCAAAGAATTCTCTGGCTTAATGTGAAATGAAACCATCGTAGTCTTGTATTAACTCGGTATAGTAACTCCAGACCAGTTCTTTACTTTCCACAATTCCGAAGAATCCGTAATACCCTAGATCGAGAATGTCCTGGGTGCTTCCACAACATTGTAAAACGGCTTCTTCACCTTTCCAGAAATAATAGAGGAGATAATGCAGCAACATATAGGGATCACATTCAGCAGCTTGGAACCCCACCATTTTGTAGTAGCACAGGGATATCCAGCACTAAAGAATAGTTTCAGGATCATCATACCCTTGCATTTCTTTCACGACAAGCAAAACAGCAATAGGATTTTCCATGACCGGAAACGACATCAATGAAATGTCACGAGTAAGCGTATAACGATGAGTACTGGTATTACACAATGATGGAGCGGATCTTTCCACTTCACAATGCACGTACGAAGAGAACTACTGACACACTGACCAGCGGATATATGACAGGAGCGCGGACGCGAACGAAAGCTAATTTATACAGATTTTATGTAACTGTAGCCTGCAGTGTGATGGCCTCTAGCGTTGACTTAAAAAACTAGTGCTCTATGGTTAGCAGTGTAACCACACAAAATCGTAGTACATATCAGAGTTGCATTGCTATATTCTGGACATACAGAACACCTACCAAAAAGTAATACACCAAAAGTAAAACAGCATCATCCGAAGAGCAATAACCTTTTAGAATCATCAAACCTAAAACCAAATGTACCAATCATTATGTGCATATGAGGGCAAGTTTTGAAGACAATTTTGTCATCTACAAATAGATATTTAGAATAGGGTTATGTTCGTACAAACAGAGACACAAATTGAGAACATGCAAACAAGAAAAAGCTTTAACAACACGTACCTAGTCTCATGTCTTAATACTTTACAATATATTTTCCCCACCTCGACAAACAGCAAACAATAATCTTAAAATATCAAGAAACCCGTATTTCATCAATGACAGCCTCCCCTAACAACCATCTTCACTGAGAAGAAAAATCACTTCTTGCCTTGGGGTTCGTTCTTTTACCAAAGCCATGAACAAACGATCAGGTGTTCTTGTGACATTGATCGCTCTGCAGCACCTGTCCCTCGTCCCACTATTCTCCTAGTAGGAACAGTGGTGTAATCATTTTATTACCACTCGCTTTGAAAATGAAGTGTTGGTACCTCTACTTTGATTAGATGTATTGAATTAATCCTGAGTTGGCAACATGCTTAATAAATTGGTCACACTACTGTTCCTATTAGGACAATAGTGGGATGAGGGACAGGTGCTGTAGAGCAACCAATGTCACACGAACAGCTGATTCTTTGTTCATGGCTTTGGTAGAAGAACGTACCCCAAGGCAAGAGGTGTTTTTTGTCAATGAAGATCGTTGTTAGGGGAAGCTGTCATTGACGAAAAACGGATACTTACTAGTAGCCACAAGATTATGCAACTACCGTTAAACAATATTATATTCAGAGACACGTTCCTGTTCATGAAAGTCAGATTAGCGGACCTCCCAAAAACGTTAGGTCTGGATGAATCCCTACGAAAGAGGGACTTACCACACCTATTCAACACCCCGAGGAATCAGCATTATGTTTTATCATATCCAGACCTCCAGACCTAGATTATTACGATCTAGGAAGTGAATCGGACAAAGATGCCGAGGCTATTCCACTATGGCATAAGCAATGTGTCAAAGGGAAAAACATTTGATTTCCAACGTAAACTATTGGCCTATTGCCAGAATGATGTATGTAGCCTCACATTAACTCTTATTCAGTTTTCAAATTTAATCGAGCGTACAACAGGTGGTCTTCTTTGCTTTTTACATACCTCTACCATTGCTGCTGGGGCGATGCAATGTTATCGAACGCAGTATCTTAAAGAAAATACCATCCCTGTCATTCCACCATTAGGGTTTCATCAAAGCAAGCAAGCGAAACTTTTTCTTAGGTATATAGAATATACACATAATGTCAAGCTGCAAAGCTATGAACGTGGTGGTGAAGCCCAATTTAAACATTTCAAAGTGGATGGATATGATAAAAATACACTACTGCATATGAATATTATAGTTGTTACTACCGTGGGCGCCATTGTTTTGCGCAACTGAGGGATTTAGCTATAGATAAACAAGGGCGTAGTCTCAATAGTCGATATGCAGAAACTATGCCTAGGGAAGATTTTCTGCGTTAGACATGTAACGTAAATGTTGTGTCCATGCGGGAATGTCAGTGTCACAAACAGGTGAATACTTGCCCTGAAATACTATCATTTCTTCGCGAGCAGTGTTACGATATTGAAGATCCATTGTGTCCCAAGGATGCCTTTAAGGGTGGCCGAACCGAATGCTTCCAAACCCTTTACGAGTGAAGTCAATCAGAAGTAATCGATTTCGTGGACTTTACCTCCTTGTATCCTTGGGTAATGGCTACCCAACCACTTCCAGTTGGTAACTGTGCATAAAGGCATGGACATGCCCGATCCCTCTCTGGTTCACGATTTAGTCTTTTGTAAAGTGCTCCCTCCAACAGATCTGGCCATTAACATATTACCATACAATGCCCATAACAAACTAATGTTTGGTTTATGCAGAACTCGTAAGGAAATGTTACATAGCAGTAACTGTACTCATCCAGACGAAAAACGTGCCATCAAATGTGTTTTCTGTACGCCTGAGCTCCATGCTGCATTAAAAGTAGGTTATGTTATTGTTCAAATGTTCGAAATTTGGGAATTGGAAATGTCTGTGGACTTGTTTAAGGGGTACGTCTATAATTTTCTTAAAATGAAACAGGAAGCTTCCGGATTTCCCGAGAATTGCCAAGGTGAAGAGGATAGACAACAGTATGTTCAGGATTATTTTAATCATGATTAAATTCAACCAAAGTATGATAACATTAACATAAACGAGGGACTTCGATTCATTGCAAAAATATATTTAAACACTTTCTATGGAAAGTGGGTTCAGAGGTGCAATTTTTCGAAAACAAAGGTTGTTACAACAACTCAGGAATTTAATTAAATTGTCTATTCTTCTCACTTGGAAATTCAACATGTAAATCTAATAGGGAGTAAACTCCTTGTTACCTATAGGGATTTGGAATCGTGCAATTCGCCTTAAGCATAGCAATGTCATGTTTGCAGCATTTATTTCCACATCGGCACGGCTACGACTGTATAAGGCAATGAGTACTGTCGCTATAGCACGTCTCCTGTATTGTGATACCGATAGTATTATCTACGTTAGGCACCATGATGAAACACCATTACTCCCGCTGGGTGATTATCTAAGACAGCTAAAAGATGAACTGCCTGTAGGCTGTGAAATGCGTCGATTTACTTCTGGAGGTCCTAAAAATTACTGCTACGAGCTGAAGGAAGTATCTACAGGGCAACTGAACCATGTGATCAAAATACTTCGTATAACCCTGAATCAGCATACACGAAAGAAGATCACATTTAAGGTTATATTTAAGGTAGGAAAAGGAACGTATAAAGGTAAACAAATCGTTATACTGTAAAAAGCTGACTTTCGTGTAGTTTGTAAATCTCAGGTGAAACGCCATATTGTTGTGCAACAACACAAAAGGCGCAAATTAAATCCTATTGATAGAGAACAATATATGATAGTTCCCTATGAATATCGAAGTTAGGAAAACATGAAATTACACGCATGTTTGTCTTGTTATTGGAATACTTATTTATTAGATACATGTGACATTTGTGATGATTGAACCATAGTACACGACTCATGGCCATTACAAGATCAGAGCACATCATTGACATTTAAATACAAACATTTGTATAATTTCGATTGTTACCAATACTTTACAAACCAGATTGATGTTAATGTGCATCCTAGTGTCTATCCAAGGACACCAATGTTCTTTACTGGGTGGACACTGTTCACTTGTAGCATAGTTTATATACAGCACCAATATTTCCTATTGGGTGCGCACCGTAATTAGTAATACGTTGGTTAAAACAACACATTTTGTTTCCTTACGATGGGAAGACAACAATTTTATAGCTATGTTTATATGTAATCACAAAACCAACTGTATTATGTTTACAAGACGATAAACTTTGAAAGTTGATGGATCCCGTGTGGTACTCTGTCACCAAACGTTGTATCGGGGGAGCTACTACACCATTTAGTTTATGAGCATTGGGGAACTTGATATCCTGTTTCTTATGCACCAGATTTATGCACTATGTTATATGCAATGCCGAAAGATATATCCTGATCTTGTCCTGTACATCCCCACACTTATATGTAATAATATTGTAACTATTTGTCACTGTATGTATAGCACCTTGTGAATTGTAATCCAAGCACTGTATTTGTTAATTGGACAATAAAGACCTTTTTTCATTCCAATCGTTGTGTTTTTGTTTTTTATTCCTGCTCCAAAGTTGAAAGTGAAGCTCCATGTTCAAAGTCCTTTGTCCACAGCGCATCATAGATTGCCTGTAGATCAACGTCATTAGCAATCATGCCAAGATATGTGCGTACAAAGTGTTCTAGAGGGACATGTTGATCTGGATGCATTTCAACAAGAATATTATAGAACGATTGGTATGTAAAAAAACGATAACGTCTCTAAAACGTCGCCTCGTACATCATTCGATGAAAAGTTGGTACAAGCATGGCCATCATCTTCGAGAGGAATGCCTGCATAACAGTAAATGCAAGCTACCGAAAAGGAGGGCGTCCATTGATCAATAGCCTGTAGATCAATAGATCAGTACGCAATTTGCACTCACGTGTGAATCTGAATAGTCATAAAGTGCCATCGTGCTCGGAACTAAGTTCAATGCCTGTTGACAGATGTACTTTATATAAACTGCTAGCCAATCATGCCACGTCCTGTCAATTCGAAGGTGTAACCAATCGTAGCACTAACTGATGGGTTAGACATTGTAACATTGTTCTTGGTTCTACGATTATTGTGTCGTAATTGCTGTTCCAAATTAATCGATACTCTGACTCATGGCGATTGTCATCCATTAACATTCGAAAAGTGCAATATTACTCGTATAATTACTAGTTGTTCCGCTAGGTGGTAGTAGTGTGCTGAAAAAGCATATGTTTTGCAATGGGTACAGAGGAAAAAATTTCTTCTCAAGTGTTAACATACGCAATTCTTTCAGAGTACTAGGATGTAAATGTGGCTGTTGGGGTACATGATGCCAAAGTTTTACCAATAACGTGTTTTAACAGGCTAGGACATCCAAACTTAGTACGTGATTACACATCGAAACACTATAGTGACTCTCATTAGCAATCAGAACATCCAAGATTGGAGAACCACATTTGTCATTCGAATATTGCGGACAATCAGTCCCACTCTACTATAATGTGATGTTACCCCTCGTCCGGGTCCCGCACCCTAGCAATCAACTGTCAAGCCGTACTTATAGTATGATGTGTTTATGCCATTTTAAGTATCATGTTCTCATCAGATGTACAATGTTATTGGACTCTCATTCGCAATCAGGACATCCAAGATTGGGAAACCATATTTGTCAGCCGTATATTGCGGACAAACAGTTCTACTATACTATAATGTGATGTCCCAACTTCGTCCTAATCCCTGTAGCAATCAACTGTCAAGGGGTACTTATAGCACGATGTGTTTGTCATTGGAAGTATCATGTTCTCATAAGATGTACAGTGTCATTGGATTTCCCCCTTTATGCGAATTTATTGTGTATTTTTATATTTATTATATAATATATTTTTATATGCCTATATATATTTATATGTCTATACATATATTAATATATTTGTATTCACCTATCATCTATTATTCGCGAATCTTTGTTTGTCATATTCATCGAAACGCAACCGTTGACTTTATTCGAATATAGCCATAGTATTCTAGACTAAATCAATTCCTTTCTGGCAGGAAAACCTACTTTTATATACATGTAATTGCCTGCAATCTTCGTTCTGAATTCGCATTTAAAACACACATGTACACCACTCCCATACCCAAGACTAATTGAACAAAATTAACGGTAAAACATTTCGTTCTAGTGTTGTATATATCCGTCATAACCAGCAGTTGTAACTCCTGGAAACTCTAAAACTACCATGTTCATATTACCCAATCAAATGGTTTCCTTCCGTGGCTGTGACACAACTGTACGGACATTCTACGGCAAACCGTATATTACTGCATTACCCACCATTGATCAAGACTTAAATATCCTTAGAAACTGATCCGATAAGAAAATTCCTTTCTGTCCAGGTATTATCCACCATTGATCACTCTCGGAAAGGTCTAGCCGATTGGAAGAGCACAGGAAAACAGTGGTTTGTCCATGGTGGAAGGAGTGCCATCTGTTAGCGCTTTGAAGAAGCTTTCTAACAAGCTTTCATGCATTAAACAATATATGCATAGTTGGTCTCACATCTATAATTTATGTTCAGGTATGCGTACTGTTGATACAGGTAACGATCATCACCAAAGGATAGCAATACTACCTCCGTATATGTCTACTGTATTATCATTATTACACTAAATACCATTGCTGCTCCCACAATATCAAGCCTAGAGGATTCAAACATTCAAGGAAGAAAGTTCAAGAGCATAATCGATGCCGATTTTTTATTTTCCTTATTGTTAACAGATACTGACATATCTTCAATAACATTGAAATCCAATTCCCTGGTCTCTTCAAACCATCTTGTGTTGGTGTACAATTGCAAATCTTGCCAGAAGCTGGCCCTACTAATTTTATTTTAGGACAACTAAACACATGTTAACCAACTATTTTTTACATATATTTAACAACGTACAATTTATACGTTAACTCATGTTTTTGCACCACATACCAACGAACAATATGACCTATTTCTTTAACAGAAGAAATAGAAAAAGTTGTCTTATTGTTTCAACTAGATTGTGCCAACATCTCGTACATAATTACATTTAACAGCGTCATGAAAATTCTGTCTAGAAGACTTCCAACATATTAGAAAACGCTTATTGTGGGAAGTGCTAGAACAGTGAAAACGTATTCTATCAGTATTTTAATATAGGCTTAGGGTTTCGAGATCTTATTTCAAACGAATGCCGGTCCACTTTCAACTTCTCATCTCTGCGCGTTATTGTATTTCGTTATGGTCTTGCCGCTCCACTAACTAATCATCGTTCTTCAACTTATCTTAAAAGCATCGTTATTTTAATCTCTTGTGTTTGCAATCGAGTGAATCATCTTCACCTGCCCACATTGTCCGTTCTTTGATATTTCACAGCCTCTTTCTAAAGATCGTTCAAGTGCCGATCGTTTCTCAGCCTATCTCTTTAGATCCCTTTATTGAGTTAGTTCTCTATTGCACACTAATCCCTTTGTTCCAAACATGGTCGCTGTCCGGGAAATGGAGGAAGGGGGGATTCTATTGAATTTTTTATAGCCGTGCTTTTAACATATCAACGGATATTAGGCCCATTTCTACTAGTTCAAAATTCCACTACTAGGTGGCACCTCTGATATATCTGCTCGAGTGCATGAAAAGAGACAAAGGAAAAAAATTAAACAGAGAAAAACGAGAAGAAAATATAATCATTCGACAGAAGTGAACCATAATAGTATTTAATCACTAGGCAGGTAAGCGAACTACAAAGCAGGTATCTCTCCTCTTTTTTCATGGTGGAAGACTCATTCAATAGAGCAGGAAAAAAGGAAGAGATCAAACAACAAGATTGCCAAATGATTATGTATCATGTGTTTAAGGACTTGTTTCTCCCCCTTCTCTACGTCTCTCACTTTTTGTCCCTCTTTCTTCGTTGTGATATATTTCACAGTTAAGCTGATTGGGTCTGTGATAGTTTCTGAGGACAAAAATATACTACCTGGAAACTAATTTTTCTTTCTTAAAATAGCGTTAGGTATACGAGCGGGAAATAAATATACATACCAACATGTTTTGTTTGCAGTACATTAAATGTTGCTAATATACGTTATTCCTTTTAAACAAAGCAGTCAAATAACCTCCTCTAATAACAGATCCATTCATTATCAAATAGAGAGCCTAGACAAATAAAGCATATTGCAATAAACAGACACGTATTATCACTATCGTGTTTTCATCGCTAAGATCTACATGAATGTAGTTAGTCAGTAACATGCTTGCGCATTGGGAAAACAATAAGAAAAACCCTAATGACCACAAATAGCTATAATATTCTCAAACTGTAGGGCAGCATAACAACAATTTTGTGGTGTAAGACTTCAAGTATTTAGGAAATATATGTGACATAAATAAAAGCATTAAAATGAGGTCAGATTGTTGTTCCCTCCTGGATTCAGCAATGCACATACCTTACGAGCGCTGATTAATTAATATAGCTGCCAATTAGGGGATCATCTACGCTATTATACATTTTCAAAAGACGAGTACATGAGGCGAAACAGCACGTAACACCGTAGCCGTCCTGTCTCTCTTAAAAAAACAGTGTTGCGATGCAATACGTAACCAGAGAGTGGTCAGGTTAACATGAGTCAGGTAGAAAACCAATTAATCGATTCTAGGAGCCAGTTCCAACAATTAATGGTACCTATCTTCCTACTTTGCCTGTCTATTCCTCACAGCCCTCAGCAGTTACACGTCTCACTTCATTGGATTTCTAATATTCTGAAGGGGTGGAGGAAATATGATTGAGTCTAAAACTGACAGGTCATTTTCGGTTGATTCATTTCCCTCTTTTCGCCCACGTAATTTCCTCTGAACTGTTTGTCCCTTCCCACTAGACAGTACTATTTAAGAGCCACACAAAAGTGGGCCATACAGTTTTGAATTACTCATGGCGTGAATCGATGAGGAAAATTATAACTTTGACTCTAAAACTAGTATGTCCCTTTCAATCGCTTAGTATTTTCCATTTGTTCCTGTCACCTAGATGTCAGCAATAACAAGTCCCCCGGCCTAGATCTCATTAACTACAAGTCACACAGAGATAAGCCATGGCCTGAAAGGGTGAGGAAAGCTATAGCTTGGTTCTAAAACTAGCAGGTCTTTTCAATTACTTAGTATTCTTAATCTATATGTCTTCCCATTGTCTCACTCACATATAGAGGTGTGCAACGAGCGGATTTCGAGCGCTCGAAACACAAAAATGTGTTTTCGAGCAAGTAGAGTGTGATCGAACAAAATCTGCTTGAACAGATTTGTTCGAACAATTTTGCTCGAGGTCCTGAATTCGAGCGTTCGAAACCGAATCGAGCGCTCGAAAGTCCTGGGCCCCTTACACTCCATTTATATTCGTAAAGAACGCAATACACAATGTTGCCAACTGTGATAGTATTATTTTGCTCATAGTATAATTTCAACTTTAAAGCTTTGATACAACAGATAACTAATTAAGTAACAATATGTATAATTATTGATTTCATAGGTACTTTAACGCCAACATTCCGGGGGCTCCGAAGGACGCTGACTATGATTCCCAGCCTAAAAATGTTGAAATTTGCAATCCAAGACGGCGGCAGCGAGAAACATCATCATTGTAAAAGATAATATGATTTTCATGAAATTTCGTATGTGGGGCTTTGAAGGGGCGCTGAGTTCCATTCCAAAGCTAAAATTGTTTAACTTTGAAATGGCATCAGCGAGTAATATGATAATTCTTAAAAATCGTCACAATCTCGTAACAATTCATATGTAGGGCTTTCAACGTGTGCTGAATTCAATTCCGAAGCCAAAAATATAAAACTTTGAAATACAAGATGGCGACAGCATGAAATTTCCGAATGGACATTTCTGTTTTCACCGTGCTTTTATATTTTTCAACTTGATAGTGTACATCAGATTAAATAATATATAATGTTTTTGAAATTTCTACCCTACGGTTTTCCGTTACGTAGAAATATAGCATGAAATACTGAGAATTCAATCTCCTACGTCATACAACGAAAATCATCATCTGATTGGTTAGACGTAATCAATTCGTACTATTCCCGTAGCTGTATGATTCTCCCTATGTTATGTTCCCTATTCAGAAGTTTGAAGACGAAAACACAAGAAGGAGAAACAACATTCACATCATCACTTAACGAAATAATGAATGTACAAATCTGCCGAACAGATTTCAATAAGTTAAAACAACAAAACATGATTTTAAAAACAGAAATTGATCGAAACAACGACAGGGGCCAATCTTAACTTGCAGTGCTCTTCCTATCGCTAGTTTGTGTCAATTTTGATGTCTTGACAATTTGGCGCAATTGGTAAGCACACACAACTTTTTAACTTTGTATATTTTCACCTAAGGCTGTTCGAATCCTAGAAAGGAACGTGTTTTATTTTAATTCACGAAACTGAAAAGTAACTTCAATATAATAGTTTCAATTTACATTTTTGTTTCTTACATGCTTTTATTATTATTTTTTACAATGACATATTAAAACTATTCAATATATTCACGAGCTACAAGTAGTACGTTAAATTGTT
>JAGDQP010036586.1:0-15474 GCA_022664845.1 Lepisma saccharinum | reverse complement strand
ATTATTACTCAAGGTTAGTCTCAACCTTTCGACCTGCACTTTCCTTCGCAAAGTTTTAAATTTACGTTGCGGAGCTGTGAAGCTCCACGTAAACTCAAATCACCTTCTGTTACACTTTGGATGGTTTTCTCGATGTCTTCATTTTTTCACTTGTTGTATTTATGTTTTGATTTGTATGTCCGTATCATCTAAGAAGAAATGAAATGTTTTGTTTTACATACATGCAGCATATAGTCTAAACCATAAATACAAAATTAAAATCCATAAATTTAAAAAAATCACATAACTTTACACCTGACTCAAATAGCCCCGTTTCACACATGCTTACGTAGGAACGTACTAGTTTCACACTAGACAGAGGAGAGCACCAAAAATGGCGTTTATAACATGCGGACATTCTGTTTTCCGCGCACGGTAAAAATGTTACAAATATATGCATTTACACAGGTTCAGCACCTTATATCAAGCAGCAACTATTTCATATCAGAGCAAAATATGAAGTATTGCAAATCACCTTGCTCAGAATAGTCGCAAATTCACAGCAACTGATAAGAAAGCAGCAGATCAAAGACACACACACACACTTCCCTTTGCCAACGAATTCATAACTCAAGGTAGGTTCAGCGTAGTGGCATTTTTCTTAAGTTTGACCCAAATATCCCCTTGACTCAAATAGCCCTGGTCTACCCTATGTAGTAAACTTATCAGCTACAAGAAATAACTACAGGTAGAATTGAACATATCATTAAAATTTGAGGAATTATCTTGAATCAACGAACGTATAAGGACATAACCTTTCAACATATATATGATTTAATAACAGAAAACTAGAAAAGTAAACAAATTTTTACTCAAAATTATAATCTTAGAAAGCCATACTATCGTGTCGTGTGTAAAGAGCAAACAAAAAGACATGCTCTGTTCCAACGCCACAAGCGTCGGAGATTAAATCCGGCCATTACTGAAAATTATCTAACAGTTCCATACTGGTTTCGTAGTAGTTAAACAAAAATAAAATGTAAGGTTGTAAACTGTTCTGTATTGCAGTTTATTCATATACATTCTACAAGTTAGAATTCCAACTTACTTTTTGTCATTATTCTTAAAATGTTCAATCTGTTTGGTAAATAAAGTTCATTACAACGTCCTAGCTTTCAGAAGCAATCGGTTATTTATACACATCTTAACAATTATGAAATAATAAATATGAACATATAAAATATATGTTTAAAAAAAGAAGAAGAGGGGATGTCTTGGGCTAGATTCGAACCCGTGACCCTCCACACAAGAAGCCGACGTCTATACCTGTCATCCACGAAAGCGACCTAGCAAACGACTGTTTCGAACTTGTATTAATAGTGCACGTGTCAGTAAGGAGCATAGTCACGTGTCTTATTTCGAATTTCTGTGCTCAACTGATGACGTTGTCCTGTTTTTTTTGCACCGTTGAGAAAGTCCTTTTTATTAATTTTCTTCAGGTTATTGCGGTGTTCATTCTCTTTCTAAAACTAATATTGTGTGGCTCAAATCATAAAGTGTTTTGCAACCAGCCAACCCCAGCCCGGTGCAGGCTACTATTTCTTTAGGATAAAGAATTCTGTAATAACAAAATACTAACATATATTTTTTAAATGTATACATACATAGAAATATGTGAAAGTAACAATACAATGTTGGTTTTTCGAGCCAACTGTTGTATTGTTTATTTTTTAATTTAATGTTCAAATTTTTTAACCTCTCTCAAAATTTTAATTTTGCGCCAACAAATCTGCAAATGTTACCATCTCAGAAAGCTTGAAAAAATCTGCTTTAAAAATGTCATCGTAGGTGCAAACCGACTGAGACTTCGCTAAATTACCAAAAATGTATTTTGAGGTTAGGTTAGCATCTTTTTAGCTGACATTCTGTTACCGCCCATACAATTCATTTGTATCTTATCTTGAGCGGGCATTTGGTGTGGAGAGCCATAGTTGTTTATGGTGAATATGGTAGTATCTTTTTATTTATCACGATTGCTTCCAAGACACTCTTCACCATCTTACCCTGCTAGCCCCTTTCCAAAATGATGGGTGGAGTTTTTTACTCTTGTAAACATGTACGGAAACTTGAATCTTTCAAAAACCAGAAAAGCTAGAGAACTTGATCAAAAACCGTTGTGCAGCTCTTGAAGTATACTTCAAAGATATGGAATCTTCTTTTCTGAAAATCAATTTCTTTAATCCAATAGTCAGACAGAAAAATTAGTAAAGAATTGTATAAAATTTGATTTTATTAATATTTTCGGAATGAAGAGATTGAATAAAATTCTGCAAAATTTTGTAATATCTAGACCTACCGAGCGAGTGTATGCACGTAAAAAAATCATGGCCCTAAATCACACAGCTTCTCTTGTACGGGTGTTCAAACATGGACCTTTGCGAAAAATGTCGGATTTCGGACTTAAATGTCTCAGATGTCCTCATGAACAAGTTTGAAATTTGGTATCGAGGAAACTTTGCCTAACATTTCTTTAAAAGTCGTTCTGATAACTTCAGGCGTGTATGAACCCGCTTACGAGAACTATTTTTTTCTGAAATGGTGATGTAACTATTTTCTAAACTTATCCAGGAATGACCCAATTTTACTATCACTAATCTGAACCAATCTAATAAAAAATCACTAATGCATAAAATGATCCAATTAGCTTGACTCGATCTTTTGGTATTTTAATAAGGCATATCTCGGCATTATTTTTCTAGTTGTGAAAGTAGTTCATGGTGGTAGACGAAGCTGAGCTGCGTTAGCGAGTGGACGTGTGTTCACAGCGCTCTCGTCGTGAATATCGTGTGCAGTATCGGCAGTGAAATTGGACGTGGGAATGCTACTGAGACGTGTTAACACCCAACGTTTGGACTTTTCAACAGCTGTACAACGTCCAGCCACGTATAAAGTGCACGATTTCTTTATGAAGTGTTTAAATTGGAAGAGGAACAAATTTTAGCAATTCAACTTGCCGGTTACCGAAAATGTGTTTATGTGAAGTTAGTTTCTGCTTTATTATGTGAACAAATGTTACGTGAATATCCGAATGAAATTGAATTTAAAGACGAATATCAAAGTTATCAAGTAAAAATAAAATTAGCGGATAAGCCGATTACAATTGTAAATTATCGGTAGTTCCGACTGAAATGCCTCATATGGATATTCAAGATGTAATGGCTAAGTATAGCATGGTGAAATCAATCAAGGACGAATATTATAATTCAGGACATCGTTACAGAGTACCAACAGGACGGAAATTAATATATATTGAACTTAGTAGTGAAATTCCCACGTTTGTAGTGATCGGGAACCAACGTTACTTAGTCCAATGTAACAATCAGGTAAAATGCTGCTATAAATGTAATAGTGTTTACACACGTATCAAAATGTGACCAACGTGTTGTGAGTGATGAATAGCAGGTGAAACAAGTGACAAGGCTTTTGGTATCAAGTCCGCCTAGATTCAGAGACGAAGAATTTCCACCAGTTGGAGAAGTCAATTTGAAAGGTGGGGAGTTTAAAACTAAAGATTCCTCTTTGAATTGTGACCTCATAACTAAACAAGTGGTAAACAACCTCGGTTCCTCCGATGGTGTTAACAATATTGTGGAAGGTGACCAGCTAGAAACAGCAGCGGCTCCAGCACTAATTGAAGAACAACAGTTGCAGCATTTATCAGAAAATACAGTAATCTCGGCTCCAGAGAATCAACTAGAACTTCAACCAACGTCAACGCCCCCCACCTCCCCACCACATTAGTACCGGGAGTGCTGTGTGTTGGATCTGGCGTGAGTGAGGAAAGTGTGAGTACTCATCCTGCGGAATTACAGACAAAGCCAAGTGAACTGATTTTCCCTCTCCTGACTCAACTGCCATTCTATCAACAGAGGATGTAGGTGGAGGCCCTGCAGATACAAGTAAGGTAGATAGCTCAAATACAAGCGAATCTGAAGTTAGTACCTACAAGGAAAAAAAGCGAAACGATCACTCAAGAAACCGAATTTGACTATTATAAAATCGAATACCAAAGGGAGAGGTTTGAGTGTGCGAACTACAAGATCAGGGTAGTCCCGAGGGAGTGATGAATTATTTTGGGGGGGAAGTTGTGAATTGTGGTGTCGTGCCTTCAGGCAACATGGCCAACTTAACTTTAATTACTGTGATCATGGCATAGATACTCACCATTGCGAGAATTAATATTGAGGGGCGTTCAGTCCACTCGCAGGCGCGCCCTTCAAGACTTTATTATCAAATCAGATATTCAGCTAATATTTTTACAGGAAGTGGGTCCTGATATTACACAATTACCAGCAGAATACAATGCGTATGCTAACTATATATATAATAATTGGGTTACAGCGATTGTAACTCGCAATGATATTACTCTGACTCATTTACAGTACCACGCTTCCGGGCGGATTGTTAGTGCGCGTTATCAACGAATTACACTCATTAATATTTACGGGCCGTCTGCCACGCAAAACAGACATGCCCGAAACTCATTCTATGCTCATGACGTACCAATTTATTTACGAATACACGCACCATTCGTAAATATAGGTGGCGATTTCAAATGCAACACAAAAAGGTCGGATTCAGAACCAGGACAAAATTATTGCCCGGCACTTCGAGACATTGAAAATGAATTTCCCTTAGTCGACACATGGCATGTATTACATCCCCAAGACTATGCTGCAACCTATATTCGAGCAAATGCAAGTTCCCGTACAGCCAAATTTTATATAAAACCAGAGATGGTACACCAAGTGAAAGAAAATTTTCGATACCCAATATGTGTTTCCGATTTATCTGTGCATTTTATTTTATTTGCGGTGGCCTTATCCCCACTTTTGTATAAATTACAAAGTGAGTTACACAAAGCTATGGGTCCTCCAATACACCAAAAAGTGTTTGCATATGCTGACGATGTGTGCTTAATAGTGAATAATGTAAAAGAATATCGTGTTATCCAGGAGTATATTGATATCTATGAACAGGCTTTAGGGTCGGTACTTAGTAAACGGAAAACAAAAGACTTGGTAATATATGATAACGAAGGACAAATTGATATGGAATTTATGCAAGTCAATAAACTTAAAGTGTTGTGTATTTGGTTCGAAACAAAATATGAAGAAATGATTGTATAAAATAATAATCGCGAAATTCCAAAAATTAAGTTAAGTATATAAATATCATGCATTGAGCGTGCTTTCCCGAGTGAAATATAGCAATATTTATTTATTGTCAAAGATATGGCATGTAGCTAATGTGTTACCAATGCCGAAATTTCAAGGTAAAGAAATACAATCCCAATGTGGCTGGTTTCTTTGGTTTCAACATGTCTATAGAGTTCGATACAATTTCCTGTGTTGTGGATATGGCCTTGGGGGATTTAATCTGCTGAATGTGTATGATAAGGCACAGAGTCTGTTGATAAAAAAGAACTGTACAAGTTGTGGCGTTAAAAACCCCACTCCTTCCAGCACAGTTTCTTTTGACCTTGACAGAACACTACTCATCGGAATTTCCCTTAGCGTTGCATGACCTACCTCAAGGTTTGAGTCATTGCAGTGTATTTCTCAGTTTGGTGTTGCATGAAAAAATAAACATAATCATGAACCAACGAACTAGTAAACAAATTTATCAAGTGGTACGGAGTAATCCCCCTACTCATAGATTATACAGTCAAGAACCTAACGAGAGTTGGCACATAATTTGGAAAAATATACATGCTTCCTTCTTGACTGCACTACAACGAACGCAATGGTATTTGGTGATACATGATGCTATTGAACTGGAGATAAACGATACAAACATTGTTTTGGTGAAGACAATAAAAGTACCAAATCTGCAAATATTGACACTCTAGAACATCGACTTACGTCTTGCAAATTATCTAAACAAACTTGGGATCAGTGCAGAAGACTGTTAAGCTTAATAACACGAACTTCTCTGAATAATATGCATTACCAAATTATTAGGAGACCTAAATTTAATTATTATTAAAAATAATGATGTAATTTGGTGTATAGCGCAGTTTCTAAGTTATATTTTAGGTAATTATGACGTGTTAGAATTTCAAGATTATTTAATGATGCAATACAGTACGATACAAACTCAAGCTAAACATAAATATTTGGCTAGATTTATAACAAATACCTTATAGAAGCAATGCTTGGCATAATGACGGTTTTTGTATTAGTTGAGATATTGTGGGGTTAAATACAATAGTTGCATAAAAATAGTTAAAACCGTTGCTTTCAAAACCAGTGCAACACGAACATGGGTTCGAGCCCTGGTCAAGATAAGCATTTTTTTCCTTCTAGTTAATTAGACAATCGTAACTTCCCTTTCTCAGAGATTTGGGGATATTGAATTTGTATCAACTTTGGGGATCGTGAATTTGCTGTGTGACACCTTGATCCGACTTTGGATATAACAACATTTATTTAATTTGTATTTAACGTTCACATATAATAAACCGACGTTCTGTCAAAACCCACCATTTATCTGATGTTATATTTAAACATAATAATAACATGTCCTGAAATGTTTGTACGGATACATAATAAAACTGATTATTATTATTTTATCTAATTATTCATGGTTTGAGGAATATATCATTACATAAAAATAAATTTTCCAGAACTGGTTTCGAACTCAGGACCTTACGATTAGAAGCCACGCGCTCTTACACTGAGATAATATGAACACATCTATTTATTTATTTTTGATAGTACTCCTTCTGAAGAAACATGACTGAATGTTCGGTGTTCAATACAATGACATTCATATACGTTGGAAATGCTGTTGTTTTTCTCTCCTCTTTCTTGTTTATTGTACTATGAATGCGAGAAATAAATTTGCTGTCTTCACCTTCATTGCAAATGTACTTTTCCTTATAGAAACGTAGGTGACAAAACGATCACGTGCTCAGATGTATGGAAGGTTTCGAAATACTGTATCATTACGTATTTGAATGGATGTTACTTTTTTCTACACTTAATAACATTTCAACATGTCTTAATGCAATTAAAAGAAAAAATCCGCATATTTTTTCCCAATTGCGAAGGTTCATCCTTCCTTCCAGGACTTGAACCTGGCAAGTATGGTTCACTGTTTCCGAAGATACCGGAAGTTGGACTTAGAGAATTTTTAGCTCAAAACAGCCTAATCAATGACGTCAAACTTTTTGGAATAGGCTGTTAATAATAACAACTACTAAAATTTTCTTATATTTATGTCAATTAGGTAATTCTCAATAAAAAAAACATTTCTTTCTTTTTAACTATTCATTTCTTTTCTTCAACGACGAGCATCAGAGACTTCTCTGTCTGCGTGTTGTCTCCCCCGTTCTTTATTTTTCCTGTAGGGTATCAGTCCGCTTGCTTGCTGTTTTCAAGGAGGGACTTTTTCAATTAATTTTTCCCCACAAGCAAAGGGGACGTGAAAGTCGTACCTAATTTGTGTGCTCCAAAGCAAGTAGCGGTATACGCTTTTTTTTTCGTAAAAACAATTAGCGAGAGGGCGAGGTTTCGTACCTAAAATGTCGATGCAATCAAAGGCTGCGTGAAATTCGTGTCTAATTTTTGTGTTCCCATGCAAATGATGCCTAATAGGTTCGATAATTCTACAGTATGATATTCCTTTTCTGTCTCCCCGCAAAAGAAAGAACAAAAATCGTGTTTCATTCTCCCTCTCCTTCTTACTGTGTTATGCAATCAGTGATCTTGCTAAATCAGAAATAATTACATAAATAATAGTTCATACCGTATATTGCGTAAAGGAACTTACTCACATATATAATGTGGTTCATGAAGCCAGCCCTTGTATAGTAGTTTAAAAAATTGACGTTGATCGTGTGGCGCCCTCTATGTGTAGAAGTCAGAGTTTCTCTCTAGTTACCTACTCTAGTAGACATTAAACTACTTTATTTGTAATACTGAAACATAATAAAGATTGTTACATTTGTATTAACGTTATGGTTGAACTGCACAAGTAGTAAATACAGCACGAAAACATTTTCCTAATTACAAGAAGTTATTTTAAAATAAGATCTGTATAGTATATTTTACAATGTGTTCTATATGTTTTAAAAATAATTTCAAAATTTTCTGAAATTCACCACCTGACAACATTTGAAAGAAATTTTAATACAGAAAAAGGTGATTATGTTGAAATAATTTTGAACGTTAAAATTATTTAATAGTTCTGTTTTTCAAAACTTGTATTATTGAACCCTTTTATTAAGCCTTACTTGGAAAAGAAGTAAATGTTTTTTTTTTAATAATTTGATATATCTGTTTTTAACTACTTATAAACAGTTTCCATTATTTATTTGTTACTAAAGTATGATAATTACAACGGTGGATTATATTTTATAGATAAAGTATTTTGTCGGGAAATAATAGCATTGCACTGAAATAATGGAAAAAGTCCGATTTGTAAATTCTGAAGCAGTGGGTCGTTAAGCTTCCAAAGACGCTTGTTTAAAATTTAAAGTATCTTCCTTAATTTTTGCAAAATTCATGACGTTTATGTATTAGAAAAATTTTCGGATTCTAAAAGAAGTATGAACGAGATTAACGCTTTATAGCTGTTACAGTTCATCTATAATCTTGACAAAAAAGTAGGCATTTTACAAGATTCAACCGTTGAGCTTGCTGATAAGAACTTAGGGAGAGTATTTCTGATACTGGGACTCAATCGATCATGACGTATACAAGCTGACGTATCTCGATCACCCATGATCCCCCTTCAGCTCAAGTGACGGCTGGCGCATCTTTACCTACACGAATTTATTGAAAGTTTTCAATATACAGTTTGAAAAAAGAAAACACATTGAGATGACAATTGGTTTCGATCTTGCGACCTTCAGTGGAGAACGCCAACGCCTAGACCACTACATTGCTTGTTTGATTTACTTTTCGAACAGATCTGTTATTATTTGCTTACACACGTTCGCACTCGGGAAGGGCGTAAGCCATAGTGCTGTTATCGCCCATACAATCCATTTTATCTTATCTTACGTTCGCACTGTCCCTTTTCTTATCTATTTCGATTTGTTTATTTTCCATTTTGCCCGTCCTATTATCACACATTCAAACGTCTGTATCGTATGAGAATTCTTTTGCAATATATCTCCTCTTCATTGCTGCCACAGTAACTTGAAAACTAAGCACTAAACAGGCGATATGTTTGGCTGAAGCTGAATTTTCCATACCGAGATTAGTTTCCAATACTCTCTCCACGGCATGGGATTTACTTTCTTGAAAGATAGTACGTATTATCGTGGAAACTTTTCAGAGAGCCAACCATGGAATAAGTTGACGTCTGCTAATCATCGTGGAACTAGGTAACTCACTGCAATGTCATTATATATATGAACTACAGGGATGACTTAATGTTTCAAATCTGTCAAAATCTACGATTTCTCGATTCATGAGCGTCACATCTAATAATAAAGCTCAATAGGGTTTAACTTATATATGTTAGCAATCAATCTTATAAGATTTATTGACAAAATTAGGAATGACTAAAATAATGTACGATACCAGAAACTAATCCTTTAAAAATAGTCGGGACATTTTCGCGTCTTAACTTCAATTTGAAAAATATTGGGAGTACAAACAAACGAAAACAAAATCGGGACGTCTGGTAGCCTTAGGATACACTTAATATTATTATTTTATTGGACCTTCATTTTAATGTGGGATCCGAACCACTTGTGTCTCCACCCGTGTACTGTACACTGAGTACCAGAAATGTATCTCTCGATATGCAAAAATCTCGTTGCACTTGTCCACACCTATTCCAAGTAATTGTATCTCACATAAAAAAGTTCACAGATAAAAACGCAATCCAACAACACCATCAGTACTACTTTATTAACATATAAATCTAAAACTAAGTTGAGAGGAAAAGATTATTTATTTGAATTGGGTAGAGTCGCTTAGGCCATTTATTAATTTAGGCGATAGAAGGAAAACTGGTGAAAGTCATTTTTTCAATAAGGTTTATTTATGTCGAGAGAATGGAATCTACGCAGCAAAATTTATACACTGGATTGTAAAGGACGTCTTACTGCATCCATGGTTAGACTCACGAGTGGACTACGACGTACATTACCGCTCATATTGTAGATCTTGCTACGGATAATCAATTTTCTAGGCACAAATAATTCTTATGGAAAAGTGACTTTCACCAGTTTTTCTTCCAAAGTCTCAAATAAAAAAAGAATACTCAATTGGAACCCTGTGCAACCTCAGTAATCAATATATATTTCGCTAAATTTCTGGCTATAAACATCTTCATCAACCTTATATTCTATTGCGAACTTCATGAAGTGAGCACACTCAACATGACAAGCTATTTCCCGCTAAAACTCACGAAACAATAAAATGTTATCCTTGAATCAATTTGTACATGAGAGAACATGTGGTGAGAAACTTTTTCGTACAAAAACATTTCGTCCAGAGACATTTAGTCAAAAGGCAATTTGCAGAATGATATTTGGTCCAAAGAACATTTCGACCAAAATACAATTGGTCCAAAGAACATTTCGTCCAGAAGTCATTTTGTCCAAAGGGTATTTCGTCCAAAAGAGGTTTTTGTAGACTTTTCTATGCAATTCTCATAAGCACAATAATTAGACAGTAAATTGCTTTTCCGGTAGTTTTCGTTGGAACAATATGTATCTTACACAGTATCTTTAATATGTACTAGTATACCTTCAGAATTTTGGGGGTTTTGTTTCTATGCAGTGTTGCCACGTTACAGCCGAAAAATTCGAAGAAAGGGAATTTTGAACGTTAGATCTTAAAAGTATCCCACCATTATTTCCCTTTACTGCATACTATAGACAACTGGTATACATCGTGTGAAAGTCTATTTTATTGTGATTCGAATGTGGTATAACTTGTACAAATCGACCATTTAGCGAGCTTCCTATATCCATTTAAACACAAACCTATGACTTCCTCTGCGAGCGTTCGGAGTTAGGTCATTTTCCAAAATGGCGGCTTGAGCACAACTTTTATTTTTGAAAAATTTATGTAATTTGAACCACAAAGGTATATAGAATATTGCTAGAAATTCCCTTGCTTCTATGATTCTTTTTTCAAAACCTCAATTTTCGATCCTATAGCTGGACTATTGTAGCAAGTTAGCACCACAAATTCTGACTTGGAATTTCCCTGTAACCGTAAGGGTACAATCGAAAATGTTTATTTGTTCAATCTCTACAATCGATATAATTTAAGGCACAATAATGGTATGAATACTACAATCGTTTGGGGGTGCAACGTCAACTTATCACCCTAAATATTGACCGGATATTTCCGGTATCGGCGAGGGTACAATCCAAGATTTTTGTTGGTTCAATCGGTACAATAGAAGTACTTGAAGGTACAATTATTTTTATCGATAGTACAACCACTTGGGATGCTAAGTGAAGTAAGCACCCCAAATTTTGACCGGGGATTTCCCGGTATCGGTGAAGGTATAGTCGAAGATTTTTGTTGGTTCAATGGGTACAATGGAAGTACCTGAAGGTACAATTTGTTATCAATAGTGCAATCACTTGAGATGCCAACTTGACATACGCCCACCGATTGGAGGTTACGTTCTTCATGACCGCAATCTTGAAGTCCTGGATATTAACTCTCTATTGATTTTCTTAAATGAGAAGAAGAATCTTGTAATATATGATTCGGGGTTATAAATGTACGAGAAATACGTTTGTGAAGTCAATTTTGCCGTAAATGCATTATTGTGAGAGATGGACATCATATGTGTCACTGATATAGGTTTATGATGCAAATGCAATAGTCTGATAACACCCATTTTGTTTTGATAACGAAGAAATTGAAAGCCAAATCCATACCAATTGTTTCTAAGTATAATGCCTTGTCGGCATAGATTTGCATTCATTTGGGTATCATTTCTTCCGTTATTTGAACATTTTAAAATGATGATGAAGGGTGTTTAATAGACAGAAAGATGGTTAGACCGGAAAAGAGTGAATATATTCCCCCAAATTTTCATTTTATCCTATTTCTTCTTTCTTTTGGGTTACTTTATTATGTTCTTAAAGTTTATACTGACTTTTTACTCAATCATATGTCAATAAAAAGTCTTATTAGCTGATCTATTATAATAATACAGAGGGCACTGCGCGAACTCATGAACACCACGAACTGTGTTGATGGACCACAAACTTTTAAAGTTTTAAATCTTTTCCCTTGACTGGTAAAGATATCTTGTTTAATGATATATTCAGGATGAGCAAAGATTTATAAGGAATCCACCTTTTATATCGTCTGAAGGCCCTTTCGGGATTTTAAGGTAAAAAAGAAAAGAAAAAATAATTTTCTTAAATTTACTTTTTCATCCCATTTCCCGAATTTTTCGTGAAGTTTATACTAATGTTTTCTTTCGTTTATGATAATGACAACAAGGTCTCGCTGATTTCTCTGCTAGTATAACAATATGTACACAGTGAATCAAGAATGAAAACATGGAAATGTAAAAATACATCATTGTTACATTTTTCTTTAGTTCGCAGTGGTTCGTGGTGTCTTCAGATCTTACAACATTAATTTAACTCATTTTCCAACGTCATGCAATGATTAAATTTCCCGAGCGACATAAGTCGGGTGACAGTACACTATTCTATTGTTACATTCATACAGTTTTATATTTTAAAAGCATATTATCATATGACTTTTTAATATGGACTTCTTTAGTCCAAAATAAATACCAGCTGCAACGATGTGTCGTTTGACTGGTTGCAGAACGCTTTAGGAATTGGGTCAGGAAACATTAGCTTGAGAAAAACTATACGAACACCAAAATAACTAAAAAATTAAATAAATAAAGACATACTTTTCTTAAACAATTCGTACTAAAAAGTGAAAAATAATTTTGTTTATGAATGACTAAAATGAAAAGCATGAGGCGCGCCAATACAAGAATTTACAAAGTGACATTATATGAGAGCGCACGGCATGCTTTTCTTTTTAGTCATGCATAAAAAATATTTTCACATTTGAGTACGTATTGTTTTTTCTTTTTTAAAAACGTATGTCTTAAAAAGTATTTTTTTATTATTTTTTCACTCACATCGCTTTGAGTAAAAAGAAAATCTGAGGTAACTACTGAAATGTTATTTCTGAAGCATCCCATTTCATAGAGATGTCTGGTACAAGGAATCATACTGTAATCAAAATAATCTTGTCCGTACAAGGAAAACATACGACACTGGGAATTTTGAAAGAAGTGGAAATTTCATTACAAGCAAAAATTTTTCTTTTACACCCCAATTTTTCCTTATATAGATATATTTGGTAAGGTTACTGAATATATGTCGCCTCTAAAACGGATAAATGTAGGTACTCAAAAACTTATATACATTTCACTCATTTGTAATTTATACATAATAAAAAGTTTTGAAACAAAGTACACCCTAAAACAAGTTTCTTGTACGTGATGCGTCAATAGTAAATTAGTGTGCCAAGTGGGGTGAGTGAGTGAACAAGTATTGTCTGCGTTAAGGGTATATATCTTCCGGATCAAACTGCGTTCAGCAGCTTTCGCTACATAGAACTGCTGCAAAAACCTTCGAAATGAGAAAGGAAATATTGGTAAAGTTTTCGATGTATTGTACCCAAAGAATTGAGTGGTATTTACGTTTCGAGTATGGTATAACAGTCGACAAGCACATAGGAAAGTAACACCAGAAAATATACGTCATTTGTGAAGAATATATTCCTATATTATAAACGCCATCTGTTATGTGGTTAGATTATGCTGTAGACTTGTCAACTTACTCTTATGAGCGAACGGATAGAAATCAACAATGGTAAAATTAGCTTGACACATCGCCCTCTAAGCTCTGCAGTTTCCATCCTTAAATAACATGGTCAAGCTTCCTCTACCCTTCGTATTCACCGGACACAACTAAATGTGACCTTCGTCTGTTCCTAAAGATGAAACTTTTAGTTTAATAGCATGAATTTAATGTCCCAATGCAGATACTATTCAAATCACAAAGAGTGCTAGTTGACGCACTGACAGATAAACTTTCAGCAGTTCTTCAGCGGCACTGAGATCCTTGTATGCAAGACGAACTAACTCGGGGGGGGGGGGGAATAGAAAACTTACACTAAATCTTGGAATTTTATGGTTTTAGTCTAGGAAATTTTTAATTAGTCTAGGAAAGTCTTCAAAAACCCATTATTAAACTTGGTAAATTAGTTCCGAGATACTTGTACTAATGAACAAATAAATTTTTTGGTGCTCAGTGATGAGGAGGCATCTACTGAGGTTGCTTTTACTGGATATTTGGTAAGACTGTCTGAAGTCATTTCTTTAACTTTATCATGAGCGTCCGCACTGCATTGATAGTAGCCACGTTGAGCGAGTGGAAGGTGCACTTTGTGGATGTACTTTGTTGTGATTTTTCAATGTTTCACATGTGCAACAGCGCCTGGGTTGATTGAGCCTTCTAAATTTATTACCAAAAGTCAGTAGCAAGTCCTGTCGAAGTAAACATAGAGCAAAGTCGTGCCTATTTCATTGCAAAATTGTTTCACGAACCAGTACCTGAAGTGGTAAGTAGCAAAATTTTCACATTTCTTAAGGCAAGTTCGATAAACATATTTTTCTTTACTGTTACATTTTTCAAAGTGTGATGGCAATTTTCTTTTCGTTTTTCTTTGAGAATTTAATAGATTATGTTCTAAAAAGTTGCAATTGAAGAACTTTTATTGTAAATCATCCTGTAGTATTATTAAATGAAGTATTCTCAACAACCATTTGAGAAGGTGAAATGAGGATTAAGGATCTATAGTGTACATGATTGCAATATTTTCCGCCTAATACGATAGTTAAAATTACGCTAGAATAAATTGTATACATTGAACTGGGTTTACTTAAGGCTTTTAGGCATCTGTGGCTTAATTCAAAATATGTACACTCAGATTCACAAAGAATGACCAATGATAAATTTATATGAGTTCGACACTTTCCTAATCTGAAAACATCCAACTAATATATGTTGGCATGACAACATATGGAACTTCAACGTTAAATCTAAATACAAAATTTCGTTTGTTATTACCACAGGATACGAGTTGTCGACTTAGAGAGTACCCTCATTAACCATTCTCTATAGATCTGAATGCGCAATACATAAATGAAAGCACAGAGGAGAAGAAATTAAGTGTAAGAGACTTTACTAATACAAAACTTTTATATTTAAGTACCATACAATAATATTGACTCAATATGAGTTTGAGACAGTCACAAAGTCAAATTGGTAAACAAGAATCCAACACATAATGAAAAGAATAATTCTCCGAATTGTGTAGCAACATTGCTTACTGACTATCTTGTAATATGGTACCAATCAAAAGAGTGTTGTAAGTTCATTTAGATAAGAAAGTTAAAGGA
>JAGDQP010036585.1:2962-18994 GCA_022664845.1 Lepisma saccharinum | reverse complement strand
GTTTTCGTTACTTATGTTTTAAAATATATTAGTCTTAATTTTGAATTGCATCCCAATAGTGTGCATGTGCATCTGTAGATTACAATTTCACATTTTAATATGCTATTAGTAGCACCTGTATTTTCTAAAATGCAGCGTGTCGACCAACACTTGGACACACGATATTTATTATTGTAAGCACAAATTATTCTCAAGAGGGCACCAGGAGGTCTTCAGTTTTATGTTTCTGTACGTTTTGTATTATGGTTTCTACGAGCGACTTACGTATTAGCAGTCACAATGATGCATAAAGTAATTCTGAGAATAAATCATTAACTTTCAAATTCCAGGTTGCTTATTCGTTAATATTACACACACTCGTATCTCCTATAATAATGACATATCTGTTTTTTATTTCTATATGTTTATTTTATATTATGTTGTTTCTTTACGGAAACATCGTTACTTCAACTCATAATAACATTTGCTGTTAGCTCCCATACAATTAATCTTATCGTATTTTACGTAATAATAGCTTACGAGGAAACAATTTCATTCTCTCTTTTTTTCATGCTTCTGAAGGATTTCACCTACTTACTTACTCTATGGTTTACGTAACTCGCAAGTTTATGGCCGTAGTAACAATTGTTCGCGATCGTGATTTTTGTCTGGGCAAGATCTTCCAGTTTTCCTCACAAACACCTATTTTCCGAAGATTCCTGCTAATATTCTCCTTCCAACGTCGTCTGTCTTTCCAACGGTCTCTTTCCCCCGACTTTTCAACCAAGATGGAATATAATCTTCGTTTTCCTCCCATCCGAGCTACATGGCCTGCCCAACTCAGTCGTCGTGATTTCATTATTCTTACAACATCGTGTGAGTCGTACAGTCCGTTAAGCTTTTCGTTATACAGTCACCTCCATTCTCCAGTCATCTGGTCCCGTTTCGGCCCATACCTTTCTCAAAACCTTATTTTCAAACACTCGTAATTTATGTTCATCTGCTAGGGTCGTACTCCAACTTTCGCAGCCGTAAAGTACTACTAATACCGGCAGAATAACCGTTCTGTATGTTTTCAATTACAACTTCATTGATATTATTCACGAAGTTAGGAGTTTCTGGACTGAATAGAAACATGCGTTGCCCAATACTAAAGGACTTATATTTCTTTTGTTACCTCGATGTTACTTGTTACGTATGCTCCCAAGTACTTAAATTTGTTGATCTTATCTATGTTCTCATTCTTAATTGTTATGTACTTATTTCCGTTATTCTCTGTGTTCCGACTTTCTATAATATATTTTGTTTTCTCTATGTTTACGTGTAGACCTATCTCATCACATGCTTCTACTAAGAGATCGGTGTAACTTAGTAGTGCCTCTATATCTTCCTCTATTAAATCTACGTCATTCGCGTACACGAACAGTTGATTCAAGGCATTCAACGTTAGTCCCTTTTTGTCCTCTTTTTTTGTTTAAAATTGCATATTCTAAAGCGATGTTAAACAATAGTGGTGACAAGGCATCACCTTGTTTCAATCGGTTGCGAATCTTAAAACTATCTGACATATTACTACCTACCCGTACTCTGCTTATGGGGTCGCTGAGACACATTTTCACAAGTTGAACAAGTTTCTTCGGAATTCCAAATTGTACTTGCAATATAATGATCTGCCGTTATGTAATAAAGAATCAAAATTTATACTGTATGCCGATGACACTAATTTATTATTAAGAGCTGCAAACCCCAGTTTGCTAAAATTAAAGTGTGATAATCAAATGAAAAACTTTGAAAAATGGCTAGACGAAAATGACCTAACATTGAATGTAGCAAAAACCAACGCTATTGGTTTCTCAACCAGAAGCAATGTGCATACAAATGGATTTTATTCTATCCTTAATGACACTGACAGAATTATTGTAAGTTCTGTAAAAAATTCTTGGTTTTCATATTGACAGTTCATTAAATTTTGGTAACCATATTGATAATCTGAAAATTAAATAAAACATGCTTTGCATTAAAAATGCTGACACAGACGGTAAGCTTTGAAATTGTTCCTCTAACATAATATAGCAAACTTTGAATCTCTCCTACGGTATGGGGTTATGGCACGGGCTAACAAAAGCAAAAGTAAAGACGTTTTAAAAATTCAAAAAAGAGCACTGCGAATAATTACACAACTACCCCAAAGGCATTCATGTAGGGAGGTTTATAAACAATTAGAAATTTTGACGTTACCTTCACTATTAATATATGAAAGCGATATATTTTTTAAAATATTACTGTTCTGATCAGGTACACAAATATCCATGAACATAATGCGCAAAACAAAACGAAAATATTTGTTGATAGACATAGGCTAAACATTTCAAAAAATAGCCCAGTCAATCTAGCCATAAAGCTCTACAATAAGCTTCCCTTACCGATAAGAAATGTAATAATATTCGAAGAGTTTAAAAAAGCAGTAGAAGGAATGCTCATAAAATACTCTTTCTACTCAATTGATGAATACTGGGAAAGTGATATCAGCAAGTAATGTGTAAATGAGAGGTTATGTATTTTACACTATTATATATAATTAGATGTGTACTTTTGTTCGTTCTTCTCACGGTTGTCATTATAAAAAGGCCTAATATGTATTACAAATTTTTCTGTGTATAGCTCTAGTGTATATGGAGCTTTTAAATAATTATATTTTGTGATTTTTGTAAATATGAATGTATCTACTGACTTGTCTTATAATTGTATTCATTTATACACAATATGATCTACAAGACAAAAGAATAAAGTAAATACTGTATAACTTCTCCCCAGTAATTGAATCATAAGACCTTAAAATCAATGAATAGCTGGTGAACAGTCCCATTGTATTCCACTTTCTTCTCCAAGATTTGCCTCAAGGCGAAAATCTGGTCCAACGTGGATCTATTTCTTTTATATCCACATTGGTGATCTCCAATGATTTGATTTACGTATAGGGTTAGGCGAGTTAGCAGTATATTACGGAATACGTTGTAACACGTTGGGAGTAACGAGATTCCGCGGTAATTATTACAGCCTGTTTTTTTTTTACATTTTTCATAAACCAGAACTATTATTGAGGTTTCCCATGCCTTTGGAAGCTCCTATATTCTTAATATAGCGTCTATCAATTTATGCAGCTCCTTGATTAGTTCCATTCCTTCCGCTTTTATTAATTCGGCTCTAATATTGTCTATTTCAGGTGATTTGAAAATTTTCAATTTCTTTATCGACATTTCACCATCCGTTTTGCTAGGTTCGGGTATCCACGGTTCTGCTGTATAGATTTCAAATTTCTCTGTTTGTTCTCTGATGTTTACATTAAGAAGTCTATCGAAATAACTTTTTCATAAATCGATAATTTTAGTCGGATCGGCTTGAAGTTCTCCGCGCTCATTTCTAATCATCCCTAACTTTGGCTTGTAACATTTTCTTAACGAGTTTACCCCTTTGTATAGATCTCGTATGTTATTTGTCATGCCGTTTTCCTCTATCTTTTACATCTGCGTCCTATAATCTCGCAATTTGTTTCTCAATCCGCGTGTGGCATTGCGTTTTGCGTTACAGTAGTAGTTGGCATTTGCTTAGCTTTTAATTCTTAGCCATCGTTGCCTTGCTTGTTTTCGTTCCTCATGAAGCTTAAGGCATTCTTCATAAAACCAAGGCTTGTTTTCCTGTGTTTCTTCTCACCTATAAGTTGCATCGCTGCGCCTTTTACTGTATCACGAATTACCTCCCACATCTTATATCAATTTCACTATTACTTTCATCTTTCTTACTACTCGACTCGGCTAAGATTTCGAAATTATTTGAGATTTAGGGTTGGTAGTCTGCTTTTACGTTTCGATTATCTAATCCTTTAACTTCGAATTCAAGTTGTTTTGATCCTTCGCGTTCTCTGTTTCTCTAACTGATGGTCGGTGTCACCTTCCGCTCTTCTGTAAGTCCCAACATCCATTTTATTGGTGTGTCTTCGTATATCTACTAATACGAGTTCCAAAGGAAGTTCCAAAACATCTGGAACAGGCCAGGAGAACATTCTGGATGCCTGGCCAAAAGTCCGTCCCGCAACCCCAGAGGTCTCTGACCGATGGAACATAGGAGCTTCTTGGAATGCCGGAATTCCGGCAATCGAAGAATCTCTAGGAACATGCCTGTCCCAAGGCCAGGAGCTCAAAAATGAGCGCGATGTCGACCTTGAAAGTACACAACTTGGCTTGTGTAAAGGATACAAAGAGGCAGGGGTGGTATGCGGGTCCCCCTAAATAATATCTACTAATACGTGATCGATCTGGTTGAGCGTTTAGCAATCCGGAGATACCCATGTGTATTTCTATATGTCTTTGTGCTGGAAGTATGTGCTCTTTCTAATAAGTTTTCGAGATCGAGAAACTTGTCAGTCTTTCTCCATTGTTGTTGGTGATTTCGTGAAAGCTGTATTTGCCTATAGTAGGTCTGTACATTTCCTCCCTCCCTGACTTAGCGTTGAAATCAACGAACACAATTTTCGAATTATATTTCGGTAAACGCTCAAACAACCTACCTATCTCCTTGTAAAATTAATATTTCGTTATCATTAGTCACCTCGGTCGGAACGTAGACATTTATTAAAACCGTCTTGCACTATCGGGTACGTATCGTAACGTATGGTATAGTCTTTCGTTTTCGAACTCTATATTCTAAACCGCCGGAAGGATACTGTTTTTATTAGGAATCCTGTTCCGAAATAGTGAGACTGTGTTACCCCGTAGTTGAAAGTGTACTTGCCCTATCGGATGCTATTTTGATCCTCCAAGCGGACGTCTTGTATCGCTATGTCCAACTCGTACTTCTCGGTCTCGCGTACCGCCACCTGAAGGGCTCCCGTTTTGTATAACGATCGTACGTTCCTATTTTAAGGTCTTTCATATTCCTGTTCTTGGAGCCCCCTGAAGCAGTTCCCGCCCGGAGATCCGAATGAGGGACTACTTTGCCTTCGGAATATTTTACCTCAGGAGACTCCATGATCCATATGTTACTATTTCTTGACATTATTTAGTGGTATAAAGCTGTCAGCTCTATGACCTCGCAGTAAAGGCAGACACTCAAGATGTCGTCGTCTATCCGTCTCTAAGCCTTGTCGATGTCATTCATCTTCAGCCTCAGAGTGGTAATGATGCTGCTGCCTCCCCTCACCTTGATATTTTTGTTCGGGGTTATCTTCCCCTAGCCTTTGTAGATCCCTCTGCTAACTGCAGGACAGCAGTACTGGTTTTGGGTCCACCTCGGAATATTTCGGGAACCCACCATATCTGGTCGGTATTCCCCTATCCGCCATCTTGGGAGACGCCTGGTGGGAGACCAGCAACTCCAACCAGGAATATTACACCTACTGCAGACACTAGTTATTGTTTAAATTCAAAGTTTTGTGTAATTAGTGTTTTAGTTCGGACCTTTCGTCAGTTGCGTGCTCTCAACACATTGTTTAAGGCGAGGGTTTCCAACGGGTCACTAGAATAACGGAACTTTTCTCGAGGTTAAGTAGCGGGAAAACCAGGTAGATCACTAGCCATAACATGCAATTAGTGTCATAACAATTTCACTGTTATCTTCTTTACGTCATTGACCTTACCTCCCTTTCCGCCCTTATTACTTTTCCCGCGCTTCCTTAAATGCTCTCATATCCCTGTGTGCGCGTACAACTGATTCGTAATTACTGTTTTAGACAGTAATTATAAAATTATATTTTTTAGGTATATCAAAGTGATTGTGTATTAACCTTCCACGTCCGCTTAACGGGTTTATTAATGTTTTCAGAAATCTATGTACTAACGTACAGCATATGTTATTTGAACTTACATCATTTTGTTGTAGTTAACTGTAAAACAAAATAGACCATGTCGTTATTTTCACTTATATTTGCCTAACATTTACAGTTTTATGGTGCGTTGAATTGTATACTAAATTTTATTTTTTCTTTGCGTTTGTTTAATTAATGTCTGTTTTTCTTTTCGTTTCAGTTCCTGGTTTTTAACGTTTTTCCTTTTTGAGAACAACATTCATCAATATGAATGCGTTAACACATTGACGAGTAACCTCAGCATCATTAGCGGATGTAACACTAAGTTATAATAACTTATTCTGCATTACTTTGCGAGCATTCTAATTTTGCATTTAATGCAAGAAACTATATACGAATATGATTACTAAATGTAATTTTGTACCGTCTCTTGAACGGATGTCATATCAAAGACTGGCTGCGTCGCTATGGACCTGTGATGAAATCCTAAATGTAATTTCTGGCTACAACTGGTCACGTGTTAATCGCGAGCAAGTAAAATGGCATTCGCTAGAGGAAGATGTAGCGGATAGAGCGGAATATCTTCCATTACCAGATGCATTGAAAGACAAATTGTTGTGTTTCATTAAGCCAATAGGTTTACAGCTATTAGCATGGATTGATTACCTTGCGATGCACTTCAATCTTGATGGAGCACTGTTGAGGTTCCGCTGGTCTCCACTAGGAACGGTTGACCGAAGGAAAACGGCCGAAACCTTGGTCAAAGACGAAAATATAAATTTAATTACTAGGTTTAAGATTGCTTGCACATTTTGCCTTGAAACTGATATTTCTAAACTATGGGAGGGGTTGGACGAAACTTTCAAACACATGTCTTCTGCAGACTTGAAATATCAATCGGAGATGGTATCATATTGGATATATTGTATGAGGAAAAAAGTAGTTCCGAAAAATGTATTCGAACTGTATCTAATGTATTCTTCTCATGAGTTGAGTATATACGCAGAGGGATTTATACATTGTTTTTTGGAAGATAATAAATCAGCATGCATGTATTTTCTAGAGGAGTTAACTGAACAGGAAAGGCATCAAGTTTTACGGGATACTATTCGAAGATATCCGGACATAGAGTTCGTTCCAATACTACCTTCCAGTTCTCACGCTAGTTTATGTAATGATACACTGTGTTTTCTCGTTCTTTCCATGGATGAGCAGCAGCTGCTGGAACTGTTTACAGTACATCATTCGAAAGGTTTTCCGTCCACTATTTTAAAGTATTTTTTATGCTGGCCTTACCAAGAAGTATTTTTAGAGATGGTGGAAAAGACAAAGGGTTTGTGTACTGTTAACGATTTTTTCAATCTGTTATCTATCATTGTGTGCGCGATCAGTGAAGGCTACAACGAGCATAATTACGAATTGTGTTTCATGGATATATGGCAACGAATACCAAGCAATATGAAAATAAATACTATGGGCAAAATTATAATATGGAATACCATAAGTATTTGTGATGGTAGGATATTCAAACAAATCTTGCAGAGCATGTCGAGCAATGATAAACAAAGATTTATTTCTGTATTTCGGGAAGAACTTATCTGGAATTTGATCGATAAACAGAAATGGGATATACTTGAATTCTTTTTCGAAGAATGCGTAGTTTCTCGAGATTCAGTAGAAACTATCAGACAACAATGTGAACAACTTTTAAGATGTTCTCCTTTTTCAACAGAAGAAAAAAGGGAAAGTGTAAAACATAAAATATTTAAGTTATTAGATGTCACTGCATTGAAAGTGGACAGTTCATCAAATTGAGTTTCTGGCATCCTCTTAACGATGAAAGGATGATGAATGGTATGTAAATGGCGTACTGTCATATTTTAGATCCTTTCGGGAAACTTTTGAAGACATAAAATGGTGTGTGTGTGTGTGTGTGATCTCTTGCCAAAATAGCTTGGATTTTTTGATAGAGGTAGTCCAGCGTCAAGTCTAGCTGACCCATTGTAATGATAAAATGGATGCCTCTATGAAACAGAAATTACCAATTAAGGTTGCAATACTTTACTGAATATTAATTTGTATAAAATCGTGTCTAGTAAAATGAATTCAGAATTTTTTTTTACAGTTTTGCCAACCTGGTATAAAGTAATATTTTCGTATTTGTATATTGTATATTTATTTCATATTTGGTAACTAAGAACGATGGAAAACATTATATGTAAAACATACAGCGCAATGTTTCGAACTGTGTATAATACGCAGAGTAAATCTTCCAAATATAATTACGGTATATATTACACACCTCGCAAACAGCTCCATTCCAGGTAATGTATAAAGAGAAGTTTTTCAATTGTACAAAGCCCCATTTGTTGTTCATCCTGTCATTTACGAAGCAAACAGGATTAGTTTTACGTGTCACTAAATTTATTGGATTCAATAAACTTTGGAACAAATTATGTATGATCGACATATTTAAATGAACAATACAAGCGGTTTGAGAGGTATAATGCAATGTAGTCTGGTATTTAAGACACTGTTGTTTGTTATGTAGTTTCGGGCACTTTCTCTGTTTTATATACTGACAATTGTTCGATACCATAATGCAATGTGATTGTATTTGAGAACTATATATATATTTAAATAAGTTTATAACCCTGTCAACCCATTACATTACATTTTATGCTATGTATAAACTATCTAGATTCAAGCGTACTTCTACAGCGCACTTGAGCTGCAGTTTATAGTTTCCTATTTATGGAGGGAAGAACGTGGTATTCCCTATTGAATGGGGTTGAATCTCCTTGATGTAAACTTTTTATTTGTAAAATAACAAAATATTTTCTTTTAAAACTTGCATTACTTTCCTTTTTTTATTTTGTTTCTGGAAATAATTCCACAGCTAAGTCTAAAGTACGTTCCACTCTGTGTACTGGCACAAGCTTTCATAACTTCTTCTTTTTTACAGTATTGCTTAACTCGTAAAATTTGAATTTTAGAGGAGGAAAAAAGGCCGGATAATGTTTGAATTCGAATCTGGCACAAGCACTACTACACTTATCGATATTATCCCCCTACCTGTTGGAAAACGATGAACTAATTCGGGGGCATCAGTCTTGACAGAATGTGCTACCGAGTAGGGTGGGCCGATTTTTTTTATGTTTTGAGTTGTCATCAAAAGTTGTACATTGGTACCAAATATGGCCAAGCCTAAAACAATATTTAGCCGGGCCCCTGGACCTCTAAAGGGCCCAGTTATTTTATTTTTAAAAACAAGGAAAAATATGATACACACGTTTCCACATTTTGGGATTTGAGTAGTTATGAAAATTTGTGCGTTGGTACGAAATTTGGCTATATCAAATGTAGTACTTCTTGGCCGTCAAGCGTTTTGGCCGTTTTCAAACAAAATTTTCAAATTCCGGGGCCCGGAAAGATATTTTTTGATCCGGCTGTGTTTCGGCGAACAGACAACGTAACATTCTACAGCTTTCGCACGCTACTCAAACGAAAAGAAAATATCGGCCGTTTTGGGGCTCTCGAAAAAAAAATGTTAAAAAGTTTTGTTTGGATACCGTTCTGAAGTTATAGACTGTTATGTTTGGTTGCCCCAAACACAACCGGATTAAAAGATATTTACACGGGACTCGGGGGCCCGAAAAAATTATAATTTTGGAAAGGGGCAAATTTTCCTTTAGAAGTTTGAGTAGCGTGCAAAAGTTGTAGAATGTTATGTTTGTTCCCCGAAACACAGCCAGATCAAATGATATCTAGCCGCGCCCCGACGCCTGCAAATATTTTAGTATGAAATCGACCAAAATCGTTTGACGGCCAGGGAGGACCACACTTGACATGGCTAAATTTCGTACCAATGCACATCTTCCCATAAGTACTCGAACCCCAAAATGTGGAAACTGGTATGATATTTTTATTCCTTGTTTTACAAAAAACAATTGGGCCATTTAGGGGTCCAGGAACCCAGTTAAATATTGTTTTAGGGTGTTCAGATTTGGCATGGCTTCATTTGGTACCAATTCACTACTTTTGATGGCAACTGGAACCCCAATATCTGAAAAAAAAAAATCTGGTAAAACCTACTACTCACAAGTAAACCTAGGGAACTGTAGACACGTCGATTTCCTTGAAAATCCGGGAAAGTATAGTGAAAATATTTGGAGCCTTGTTTTCCATTGTGACCCATAAAATTATTCACAAATGTTTTTAAGCAATTTTCCCACCTGCAAATCACGAAAATTGAAAATATATTATGACAATTCTAATATAGTCATGAAGTTCGTCACTTTTCTTGATTTGCGGGTGGGTAGATTGGTTAAAAACATTTTTAAATCGTTTTATACGCCAAAACGGAGCTCCAAATATTTTCACTTTCACTATACTTTTTCAGAGTTTCAAGGAAATCGGCGTGTCCACAGTTCCCTAGGTTTACTTGTGAGCCTATCCGTCGCCAAGCTCCTGACATCAATCACACTTCACCAGCTTCTGAACATAAAGCTCATAGTTGTGTGAATTGCCGAGCTAGTGATCATATTCAACTCTTTCGCGAGTAGTGCAGATTTCTCACGATATACAAAATTCTTATAATTTCACACACGATAAACATTTTCGTAATAGGTTTCAGTGAATACAAAATACATTTACATTCAATACCATGAACACAGATTCATTAAAGAAAGTGTACATTAATTTTCGGTTACTTATTTTATACTACGTTACCATGCTTGTAATACAATTCAAACAAGGTACGGTTTCAGAGTATACAGTATCCTCATCATGCTATGTACATTTCGCATCAAAAAAATAGCGACAGCGAACGGCGTGCAGCTAGGCAAACCAAATGGCACCTTCTTATCCCATAATCTTGTCTGGTAAACAGATTCCCTCTTTCTACGCCTCGTCCATACTAAAATCAGGAGCACGTTTTTTTTTTATTTTACCAAATAGACATGTATTAGTATCGATAAAATGAAAGAAGAAAAGCGAGACGAATCAATATACATAAGTTGATGGAGGGAGAAATTGAAACATACAACGATACATACATACATACATACCGATGGTTGTCTGTTAGACAGAGGCAGAGAAATGAGAGAAAGAGAGAGAGAAGAAGAATATCAGATAAAAATATGGAATTTAAATGTAGTAAAAAAGATTAAGTTTAGTTCCCACAGTATAAAGTTCAGTTTCCACAAATCTAACAACAAGATGGAAGTGACTTTTGGATTTAATATTTTTTTTAGGGCTATTCGAATATATAAAGGATGTTAAAAAAATCCATTAAGCCAATTTCAAAATGGTGACCAAACTTGGTGGTCAGATTAAACACTCATGATTTCCAGTGAAACTCCAGAGCTTTGAGAGACATCTAGCATAATGTACAAAGTGTAACACACATGCTTTGTTTACGCGTGGTTCGTTTGAAAATTCGATGGGGCTTATTAAACATACTGGTTCTGAATACTTTGTAATCAGAGATTCCGCCAGGATTTTCAGCTTGGGGGTGTAAAGTCAAAATTGGGACGGTGGACGTAGAGTTTTGCAGGGTTTATATCAACTTTTGTCCGCAAAAAAGTTGAAGATAGGGGTAGTCTAAAGGATTTGGGCTGACACCCCACAAGAGCCGGGGTCGGGCGGAAACATTGATTTTAACAAACACAGTATATACCGTATGCCATACCTTCCATTCCAGACTACTAATGCAAATTGAGCATAAAAAGAAAATGCATTAATGATATTTTTTCTGTCAGAAAGAGCCAAGATTATAATTCCATACTGTATCAAAATGAAAAGTTACAAGTGTTCAAAAGCAAAATTAGCATGTTCCTATGGGCATAGTAAACCTTACATGTTCCACATTGCAAACGTGAAAAAAGAAACACATGCAACAGTATGTTGATAAATTATAGGATGGAAACGAATTTGGTGCTAAACTAATATAAAAATAATTCTTCTCTTGAAATAGCCAAAAAAGTGGCCCATTTTCTACTCATGCCTTAAAATTTATCTGTTCTGGTCATGCCACTCTATATTCAACCTACTGAGAATATAGCGTTCTAATAATTACAACAGTAATGAACTAGTGTTTATAACAATTCACACAGATGGAATGAAAACGGCAGAGCTGAAACGGGTCACCAGCTGTCGGGGGATGCTGGTCAAATTTTGTACTGCGTCCTCGAGTGTAAGATTTAAACCCATTCTGACCCGCTGAGTCGATTTAGATCTGATAACCCGGAGGATCAAAGAGAAATTTACATTTTTTCATTACGTTTGAAAAGTGTTTGTTTCAAGAATGACCAGGATCGCAGATGCTACCCCGAGATCACGAAAAATACGATGCCGAAATTCCCAGGTAAATAGATTATGCAGACCGGGTCAATCGGGTTACCGGGCCACTTATGTTTGAGTCAGGCCCTATTACCGGGTCATCGAGAATGGCCCGGATTAGCTGTGGAACACGCAAAACAGAGAGAGTGTGTGTAAAGTAAGAGAAAAATAAAGATAAATAGAGAAAAGAAGAAGCGAAAGACGCAGTAAAGACACGATAACAATACATCAAGAAAGAGAGGAAGGGAGAAAGACCAATGAAAAACATGAAAACTACATTATGCTAAACAGCACACACACTGTTTACTTGGATTCTGACTAGTGATGCTTCGTAAATTCTCTACAACGGAGATGAATCTCTGTTTAAATACTTCAGTGTATGCGAAAAGAAACTAGCTAGTGGGGAATCGAACCCAGGTATTCAAATTAGAAGTCCAGCACGATAACGATACTCCAAACTTTCCTCTTACCAAAACGTGCTTAACAAATGCTATAATGTTTCTTTCTAAGAATAATAACATGAAAAGGTGATACTTCTGATCAATGACGAGTTCTTAACTGTCCTGGTAATACCTTGAGTTTTGATTTGGACTTTTCCAACCAACATTCGTAAATCGTCTTGCTCTCTATGGCGACTCAGGTTCTTCATTCCACATTCGGAAATACTATCCGTTTTGTATGAGAAATGATGATTAGATTATTCACGATCGCTTTGTAAAAAAATCTTTAACTTGAACAGGATGTGAACCTATGTTGGCTTACTATCGTACTGAAATGTCCAACTCGTTACCCCTACTCCATCTTCCCAATGAAAGAGCAGCCGTGAATTACGAAGTTCAATGCGAGGAAAATGTAACTTTGAGTTTATGTGTTATATTTTGTCTGTATGTATTGTGTAGTAAGTAAACATACTGTATGCATGTCCTTTTTGTCATGTCGTATTATGAAATGAATATATTATGGCAGTTTTCGGAACAAATCCAGTTAAGGTAAGTATTGCCACATTAAGATACGATCATTTATTCTTTTGTTTGAACGTAAACCAGCCTGAACGAAGCTAACATCACAAAAAATGTAATTAGCAAGTGGAGAAGTTAAAATTTCAATTAAAAGTTCTAATACACTTCGTGCAATATGGGAAGTTGAACGTAACCCAAAATTTTAACTTTTGACACTTTTTATTGTAAGTATAAAAAGTCGACACTTGCATGCGAATCGAACCTACAATCATAAGATTTCCTTCTCCAGCAAGTGCATCAGGATTGAATTTGGTTCGTCATCATATGTCTATATTACGCGAAAGTGTAGCTGTTTGTGAATTTTCAGATCGGACTTACTGACTGAAGTCTGCTAGCATCAAAATTATCTCCACATTTTCAACTTCTGTTGAATAAGGAAAGGAAAAAAGAAACTACATGAACTTACAATAATGTTAGCGGTATAGAACTTGCCTACATTGAATACTGTCCAGGGCACTCCTCAAATCCGAAGTCTTTCAGGCTCTTAGTTATTGTACTTTTGATGCTGATCAGTATGGGATGGAAAACCATATTTTCCAATATATATCTTAATGATCCCTTTAGTTTTGAATCGGTAAAGTCAAAGATACACGGGATTGGTTTTTAGCCCTCAACCCTTTATTTATATACAAGAACAAAGTTAATAAAATTACCGTCCCGAAGAATACAGTTTACAGTTATCTGAGTATAAATGATTACAAAGATGTCTTATTAAGAGTGATCAGTTAGAGATTATGAAGGATAAGAGGACACCAGTTCCTTAGCAAGCTGCGTGTCGGGAAGTTGTACCAGTTCCTTGGCGAACTGCGTACAGGAGAATATTAAGGTAAGAGTACACACCAGTTCCTTGGCGAACTACGTGTGCGGATGACACCAATTCCTTAGCGAATTGCGTGTCAAGTGGTTGTACCAGTTCCTTGGCGAACTACGTACGGTTAAGTTAGGATTTATATGTGAGAATGCACACCAGTTCCTTGGCGAACTACCTGTGCGGGATGGTACCAGTTCCTTAGCGAACTACGTACTTGGATGTTCCAGTTTCTTAGCAAACTGCGAACGGTTGAAGGAGAGGAGCTGACCACCCGGGGGAAACGAGTGATGGCTCTTGCTCTGTGCAGGTCCTTCTTAAAGGTGAATGTAGGGGTGGTTCTTCTTGTTTCTCCTACTTGACTCCAGCTCCCTCTATCTTCCGTTATTTGCTCCATCTGGTGTTAGTTTGAGGAGTTGACCGTCGCCTGTTCCAATGTGTATGTATGATTTGTTTACTTACATAATCACATGTTTGTTCTATAAACATGTATGTTATTGTTTATACAATGTCCACGTGTTCGCTATACACGCTGGTCATTACCATATATTTACTTTTCCAGCTAAATCGGAACGTTAAATTTTCGTTCTCAACTAATTGTAAAAGGCGTTTACATTAAAATAAGACAAAATGTGGTTGAATTTATTTGCAAATGTTTAATAATGAAGAGGAAGAAGAGAATAAAACCAGTATGCAAAGACAAAAACTATTTTTAAACATTATCAATAATAATTGCTACGAACGACTAAACAAACAGCAGAGCATCTAACGATGGGACATATATTTTTGGATAAACTCTGTTCAATATCCCCCCCCCCCCCCAACGGACCTCAACCAATGTTTACGCGCACCAAGAAGTAAGTAAATATTTTGTGTAACGCTGTACGCAAGCTTATTCAGCAAAATCATGTAAAGCATGCGTTGGATCAGGGATATCGCTCCCGACTTTTATGCATACGCAGGATCAGGGTTTCTCAACTTGGGGGGCTCGAATCCCAAGGGGATCGCGAGACGAGTTGTAAAAATACATGTAATTAAAGTTTTGTAAGCTAAAACCAATAAATTTCAGAGAAGGTATTTTATTTTACTTGCTTTTGATAATTACTGAAGGCAATGTAATTAGTTGAATAGTTGTTCTCCAATATAGTTAGGATATTTATTATCGAATCAGCAAATCAATTGTCATGTTTTCAAATGAAAAGCAAACATTACAGAAAATAAAAAAGACATAAATATTAAAAACATTACGAAAGATTGCACAAGTTTACTAGGTTAGCGCAAACTCTGAGCATATTTTGATTTAACTAGTTTCAAAACAGCCTGTTCAATTTTTGTGATACATTTTCAGTCAAAAGTTAGGTTCCCACCCTTCCATGCCTGGCGCTCTGTGGTGCACTCAGCCTCCTATCAAACTGAGTATCAGAGTGCCCTTGAGAAAGTAAAGGCGGTTGAGCGTGGGACTGACCACTCCACCTGACTGCGTACCGTAGGTCGAGAATATGTGGAGCGCTACTTCCACATCCTCCATGTGCCGTTCACGGCCCGTGTTTATCGCACAGGAAATAGGTTTACATTTACGGTACTTTTATTAATTCGTGTAACTGAGGAACAGACCGGTAAAAGCGGTAAATTTGCTATAATTGCTCTCAAAACCCACTTTCGACACTGAAAATAGTTTTGCAAAACAAAATTTTACCCCCCTTTTTGGTTGTCCAAATTAAAAAGTGAAGTAGATCGAGATCGAGAGATGCTACAATATTTTATAAACAGAAATCGATGTCTGACTTAATTTCTTGGTACTAAATTAATAAAATTAGACAAGGAAAAGTGGTCTCCTGAATAAACATTGCTTTTCCCATAAGCGAGATTCGCTTTTGAGCTTGAATTCCGGAAAGAGGGCTTACAATTTAGTTTAGAAAATTATTCTCAGCAAAACTTCAGGATCATCATCATCAACTTCAGGGAACTCAGCATCATCTTGTAACCAATTGTAGAAAACGTCATGAAAATAACTTGAAAACTTTCGTTTTTACAGGCCTGTTTCTGAGTAACACGAATTGATAAAGAGCATATATATATATATA
>JAGDQP010036584.1:0-18994 GCA_022664845.1 Lepisma saccharinum | reverse complement strand
TTGTTTTTTAACGATACAAGGATAAAAAGTATAGTAGAAAGTTAAAACGTAATTGTTACAATAATCCTGAAATCTTCGGAGTGCGAACATTGACATAAAATGTACAATGTTTTGAAAATTTTCAGTCATGAATATTGCTGGTATATAGTGAGAATATAGCTCCCTTTCTATTGTGTAGAACCTATATTTATTGCGTACTGTCTGGGAGTATTTATTCAGTTACTTAACTTTAATTTAATGGTCAAACATATGCTGTGGGGTCGAAAGTCCCTCGCATATTTAAGGGACAATTTTCCTCTGCGTAAAGAAACCCAAAGAAATATTTCGGGAACGTATTATTTAGTGTCTTTTTTGTTTTGTGCATTTACCTTTTATTTATGGGCCAGACACTCACCTATGCCTAAGCCGTGATATGTTTAAGGCACTGCAAGAGACAGGTTCTAGCTATGAGAGTCTATCTATGAGCTTTCTTTTCTTTTTTTTAAAAAAAATGAAACTAGATGCTTGTTCCCGTAATACCTTTTTCGTGACTATATCATCTTCTTGGACATTGAATGTAGGAGTCAGAACCTATATTGAAATATTCGTTGTTTCGAAAATCCCGTGCTGTGGTTATAATATTAGGAGGCGAAAACATACACTTCACAATACACACACGACATTTTTATTCCTAATTTTCAACCTCCTCTGTCAGTTACATGAAATGTTTACAGAACTATTTTGTAATAAGATGTCAATTTTTTGTGTTAATTTTAACTATGTAAATGTTTGAATCAATCGTAATAGGATACAATTGGGAAGCTGTGAATAAAAAACAGTGGCGATCACAGTTGTGAGCTTCGGTTCTCCTCTCCCAACATGTCTGGTCAGCGTTGGAGCAGTAGACCAACTCCTCCCGGAGGGAGGAGTTTTTTTTTTTTTAATACAATATCTGAATACAATCATATTCAGAAAAAAGGGGAAACCACAAGTAAGCGAAATGAGTGTGTAAACAAACAAGCAATAAGAATAAGCTGATTTGTTGGATCGTTGGATAACAACAGATTGCTGGCGTGGTTATTAGCTTGATTAGTTATGTGCACTTTCCACACTGAGAATCATAGGTTCGCTTTCCACCTACGCCAGCTTTTCTCAACCTTTTTCAACCTGCAACTAAAAACATGACCGTTGATATGCTGTATTTGGTAATAAACATCCTAATTACATTATTCAAAACTATTCAACAAATTACATTATTTTAGTAGACCCTAATTATAAAAGCAATAAGCAAAATAAAATATCATCTTCGAAATTCATTAGTTTTAACCTACAAACCCTATCTACATTAATTTGTTCACCTTCTCTTGCGACCCACTTACACACAACTCATGACCTCTCTTTGGGGGTTGGGACCTCCACGTTGAGAAACCCTGACCTACGCCAATATAATTTTCTTTCAAAATCGTAACATATTTTATTCACTTGATTAGATGCATTTGGGGGAAAAATATACACCAACCTTATTTGTTATACTCCAACTTACCTTAGAAAGTAGGGGGAATGCAGCTCGTATTTTGGAACCATTATTATACTACTCAGAAATTGATTTCTTGTGCATGCAATGTGGCCTGATATAAGTTCACTTAAAGAAATGCAATTCTAAAATAGTATAATTTACCAAAATCAAGAAACCAGTGATATTCGTTAGGTGAGAACAATGTGGATTTAGATCGAGCAAGAACAATAAAGCTCCGTTAATTTCTCCTGTCCACCTGGAATGTTCTGTCTGCTAGCTACCTTAAAATACTGGACCTCTTAATTTTGATTCCTCCCTCTGTAATGGAAGCTATTACGTTCATGCAATACGAACATAGATGACGGAGCTTTGTGAGAAAAGAAGAGCAAGCTTCGGGATTCGAACTCGCGTCGCCAGCTTTATGGACGAAAAGGGAGAAAATAATAACGCGACGCAGCGCGTACGGCCACGAAGACATCAGATAAACAGTCTTTAAGCTCAACTCTTACTGAAATAAAAGCAAAGTAAAAGTTATATAATACTGATTTTTGTTTCAGTTACAGTGTTTCGTGCATTTATGAGTTAATCTTCTATTGACTACTATTTTGTTAGATTCTATACATATGAAAACCATGTTATATAATTTGTTAAAAGCTTCGGAAACCGTATTTAACGTCCCAAGTGGGAATAAGCAGAACGTCATCGTTAATTATTACAGACATAGCAACATTGCTGTATTATAATTTATTTTATGCACAATAAAAGCAAGAGAAAAGTTCTAATAACTTTTGTTCACATATTTTTCGCCACATCACGACTAGATATACAAACATTATTTTCTTCAAAAAGATTAGTACTCGAAATCTGCACTAATACACTGTAAAATAAGAGAGACAACGTCCATCCAAAAAACGTACATCCAACGCTGCCTCCATTTCTTGGATTAGCCTACATTCAGCCAGTTTTCAATTGAACATTTTACTTTCTGTAAAATTTCAAAATGTGTGTATGTATATATACATATATATGAGTGTTTCAACGTATTTAATTCAATCCGAGCATTTTTTAAAAGTAGAAAATAATAAAAGGTAAATTGCTTTAAAATAAAAAGTAATAAAAAAACTTGAAGAGGTCGGTCTGAACTTAAACTTTCTAAGAGTTGCTAAAGAATGCGCTATGATTATAATTGATTGAGTATAAAATAACTAAGGGCCTGAATGACTTCGGCCATAAGGGCTACGCTAGTAGGCAAGTTCTATACCTCTAACATTATTGCAAGTTCATGTAGCTTTTTTCTTTTTTTTCTTTTCTTATTCCACAGAAGTTGAAAATGTGGAGATAATTTTGATGCTAAACGACTTCAGTCAAAAAGTTAGTCCGTTAGGAAATTTACAAAAGCCACACTTTCGAGTAATATAGACACATGATGCCGAATCAAATTCAATCCTGAGGCACTTGCTGAAGTAGGAAACCTTATGGTTGTAGATTCGAATCGCCTACAAGTGACGACTTTTGATACTTAAATAAAAACTGTCAAAAGTTTTAATTTGTGTTACGTTCAACTTGTCATAATGCACGAAGTGTATTAGAACTTTTAATTGCAGTTTTAACTTCTCCATTTGCTAATGACATTTTTTGTTTTGTGATGTTAGCTTCGTTCAGGCTGGTTTACGTTAAAATAAAACACAATAAATGATCGTAATTTAATTTGATAATACTTAACCTAAACTGGATTTGTTCTTAAAACTCACATAATATATACATTTCATAATTCGACATGACAAAAAGGACATGCATACACATGTGTTGACTTACTAAAGAATACGTACAGACAAAATATATCACATATACTCAATGTTACATTTTCCTCGCATTTAAACTTCATAATGCATGGGTGTTGTCTTTCGTTGGAAAGATGGAGTAGAGGAAAAGTGCCGGAGTTTGAAGTATTAAAGCAAACCAACATAGGTTCGAATCCTGTTCAAGCCAAGTCTTTTTTACAAAGCGTGCGTGAAGAATCTAACCATCACTTCTCATACAAAACGGATAATATTTCCGACTGTGGAAGACGATTTACGAATGTTGGTTGGAAAAGTCCAAATTAAGTACCAGGGGGCAGTTAAGAACACGACATTAATATGAAGTATCCATTTTCATGTTATTATTCGTAGAAACAAACACTATAGCATTTGTTAAGCACGATCTGGATAAAGTTGCCTTTAGAGTATCGCTGTCGTGCTGAACTTCTAATTTGAAAACCTGTGTTCGATTCCCCACCAATCAGTTTCTTTTTCGCATACACTGAAGTATTCAAACAAAGATTCATCTCTGGACTGTGGAGAACTTAACGAAGTATCACTGGTCAGAATCCGAGTAAATAGGTGTGTGTGCTGTTTAGCATAATGATAATGTAGTTTTCATATATTTCATTGATCTTTTTCTCTTCCTCTCTTTCTTGATGTATTGTTATCGTGTCTTCGCTGCTTCTTTCTCTTCTTTTACCTCTCCTTCTCTCTATTCATGTTTATTTCTTCTCTTAATTTACACACACTCTCTCTGTTTGTGCGTATTCCACAGCCAAATCCGGACCACTTTCGATGACCCAAATATGAGTGACCCGGTAACCCGATTGACCTGGTCTGGAAAATCTATTTAACTGGTAATTTTGATGTCGTATTTTTCGTGTTCTCGGGGTAACATCTCCGATCCTGGTCACCCCTGAAATAGACACTGCTCAAAGGCAATTAAATAATTAAAATCTCTCCTTCATCTTCCGGGTCATCAAATCTACATCGAATCAGTCGGTAACCTTTTCAACTCTGCCGTGTTTATTCCATATGTGCGAATTGTTATAAACATTAGTTCATTAGTGTTGTAATTATTAGAACTTTATATTCGCAATAGGTGGAATATATAGTGGCATGTCAAGAACAGATACATATTAAGACATGAGTAGCAGATGCCCCCTTTTTGTAGCCGTTTCAAGAGAAGAATTATTTTTATAGTGGTCTATTAGTTTGGCACGAAATTCGTTTCTATGCTCTAATTTGCCAACATATTATTACATGTGTTTCTTCCACGTTTGCAATGTGGAACATGTAAAGTTTACTATGCCTATAAGCAACATGCTAATTTTGCTTTTGAACATTTGTAACTTTTCAATTTGATACAGTTTGGAATTATAATCTTGGTTCTTTCTGATAGAAATTAAGCAGAAAAATTATCAATCATTCATTTTCTTTTTATGTTCACTTTGCATTCGTAGTCTGGAATAGAAGGTATGGCCTATGGTATCTACTGGGTTTGTTACATTCAGTGATTCCGCCAGACCCCGGTCCCTGTGAGGCTGTCAACCCCAGATTCTGGAGACTACCCCGAACTGTTTGATAGAAACCGTGCAAAATATAGTCCAACCTCCCAATTTTGACTTTACACACCCCAATCAACAAATCCTGGCGGAATTCCTGATTACAAAGTTTTCCGAACTAGTATATTTAATAAGCTTCACCGAATTTGCAACCGAACCCCGCGCAAAAAAAGCATGTGTGTTACAGTTTTGACATTACCCTAAATGTGTCTCAAAACTATGGAGTTTCACTGGGTATTTAATCATGAGTATTTAATCTGACCACCAAGTTTGGTTTCCATTTTGAAAGTGACTTAATGAATTTTTGAAGAACCCTTTATATATTCAAAGAGCGATGAACAAATATAAAGTCCAAAAGTCAGTTCTATCTTGCTGTTAGATTTGTGGGAAGCGAACTCTATTGTGAAGAACTGAACTTAATCTTTTTACTACGTTCAAAATCCATATTTTTATCTTTACTCCTTCTTCTTCTGTCTCTCTCTCTCTCTCTCTCTGTCTCTGTCTCTCTGTCTCTCTCTCTCTCTCTCTCTCATATCTCTGCCTCTGTCTAACCGACGTTCATAGGTTTCAATATTTCACTGTGTGTTTAAATTTCTCCCTGCATCAACTTATGTATATTGATTCGTCTTGCTTTTCTTCTTTCATTTTATCGATACTATTATATGTATATTTTGAAAAAAAAGTGCTCTTGATGTTTGTTGATTTTAGTATGGGTGAGACGAAGGACAGAGAAAGAGGGGGTTTGTTTACCAGACACGATTATGGGATAAGAAGGTGCCATTTGGGTTGCCTAACTGCACGGCGTTCGCCGTCGCAGTTTTTTTGATGCGAAATGTACGTATTGTAAACTGAAATGAAAATAAAAAAATAAAAGAAGAAATTCCCCCACTCGCGGAAAATGGGCCTGGATTTGCCAGCGGGAGCCAGAATAAAAGAACTTCCCCGACCCTCTCTTTGCTATTATTTTCTCTTTTTTATGTAAACGATACCTTGAGGAACAACAGGCCGTGCCGACTCCGTGCTTCGGCGCCGTGTCAGGGGCCGAAGTAGGGAGACGAATACCGGGGATGGCCTGCCCCAGTCCCGTGGAGAACACTTTTAGTTCGCTGCATTTCAAATGCGCGAAGCGGGGCTGAGCCAAGATGGCTGAGAGGTAGGGGTGGTCAGAGGGTATCAAAATTAAAAAAAATATTACTGATGGTACGATGAAAGAATGAATTTAAATTTACTAGTACCTTAGTGTAAAAGTTTGATAAGCCATGTGAAGCCAGAAATACACTACAGGTAGTCTTCAATTTTTTCCTATCACTTGATCTATGAACACTTATTTCTCGAACTGATCAAACCCAAAAGAAATATGCAGTTCCTTTTAATCTAACTGCCTCCTTTGTTGCGATAATTTTCACAGTATGCCTACGTTTTTTTCTTTTACACATTTTTAATAATTATACTTAAGACTTTTAGGTTGCATTAGGTCAGGAAGATGATAATGGGTAAAACGAAGGAAGTTAAAGTGGAAGGAAACGGAAAAATCCCGAGAAAACCCAGAACCCAAAAAGCACAAATCGGGGACACCATATCCCATAGGTGAGGGCTCTACCGCTGAGCCACCGCAACCCCACGAGTGTGTTGTTGTTACTCGTTAGTAGTCAGCGATATTTTCTTGGAAACTTTAAAATTTGATTTATTTATTTGGAAAACGTGTAGAAATATAGCCTAACGGATTCAGATATCGGATATCCAGATCCGGGTTTCGGATCTTTGGATCCAGATCCTAGTTTCGGATAGCCGGATCTCCCATATCTGGGCCATGTACACATCATCATAGTCTTTCCTAATTCATACATATTTTGTAGAATTTCTTTCGGCTATCAAACGACTGTTATTTTGGTTTCTTTTACTCTTAATTTTGGAATGTCCTGAGGGGAGAGATGAAGAGCAGAATCATAAAAAAAAGAAGAAATTGTTGAGTTACACATGGATTCCAAGAGTAATGCTTTCGAAACCAGTCATATAATATTTTGTCACTAATACATATTGGATGTGGTGTACAAGTATCGTGTGCGTGGGATTTCTGGGGGTTCTTCCGTTTCCTCCCACTTTCTTCATTCCACCAATCATGTCATCATCATCCATCTGGCCTGAGCCAAAGTTGCCTAAAGGCCTTCAAATTAAAGTTAAGAATGATATATCGGAGAGACAGAAGGAAAACAATATTCGACAACACCTTTTCATCTCTTCAAACCCCATCAGCCGTGACTGTCCTCTGCTCTGTGACGTGGTTATCATGGCGTAGCATTCGGGAGATCTTGGATTCGAACCCAGCAACGGAACATCTTGACTGAGGGTATTCCAGAGGGTTTCCTCAGTTACGCCAGCCAAATGACTGGATGGCACCTTCAACATAGGCCCTAGCTGACACCTTTCCAATTCCGGCCTGAGCCTTAGATGGCTAAAGACCATAACTAAAAAAAATCAAATTCAAAACTTGGTTATCAGTCAGTAGGCAATAAATATTGCATTGTTAAAAAAATGTTCTTCCCCTCCCCTTTATGTATGGAGGGATTAAAAAAAAACGGAACTTCTTTCCCAGATAAATTTGCTTTGAGAAATAAAGGACATATATTTAAAACGGACGTTAAAAATATTCTTATGCACTAACTTCAGACAAAAAAGCAATAACAATGAAATACACAACTATCTTTAGAAAATCCATTTTTCGAGTTTCATATACATTGAATGAAATTGGCTTTATTTATGGCCTTTTTTTTATTTTCTGCACAGGCCGGGATGAGGTATAGGCAGAGGATATGACAGGTATTGGGCAGGACCTTTCATAATTTACCATCTCCGCATCGCAGTTTCACATACATAATAATTTCGAAGTCTGAATACCGGGTCTTTGAATATGTGACCGAAATCGCACGAATCCACTGGACCAGATATCCCAAACCCTGAAGTTTTTGGATATCCGGATGCTCTTTGATCCGAATGTGGTCATCACTAGTGCCTATGTTTTGCTTGGAGTCCTCTTTTTATTGGCTTTGTGAGATAAACGTGACAGTAACTATTTTTTAAAGCACGTATAAAGAAACCATGAGAACTTTTTTTTTAATTTTTATTTTACATATGGCATGTAATGAACTTATATACGTCTCAATCCGTTCAAAAACTCTCAGAGGTAAAATGAAACATTATGATACAATAAAACAAATTGTGGAGAAAAAGAAAAAAAGTAGACTGAGGTTTTCTACGTCTTTCCTTAGTAACACCAGACAAATAACTGGTTGATATCGCCTACCTCACAATATTCTCTCCTCCTATTCCGACCTGAGGATCAGATGCCTAAAGGTCATAAATAAGTTGAAAACTAAAAATGAAAACCAAAGATGTACCATTTCAGTCTTCGTACAGACTGTCGGGGAAGAACTCAAGCTCTACGTTAGATGGTTATCTTCGCTAGCTAAGTTTTATGTTGCGTTTCTTAGTGTAGTGATGAGTTATGACCCTTTATCAGCAGCAGATTTTATTTTTAACTTCTTCTACCAAGTGCTCTGTATATACTCAACATGTGTTTTATTGTACTTCTTCCTTTTTACATAAGATGATTTTACTTTACTTTATTTATTTACCTGTTACATCTTCAGTTTTTAATGTTATTGTTTTTAGTTGCTTAACAGCAAAGTTTAGACATCATTAAGGTGCTTTCCCTTATTGGGACGGGCGTAAGACATAGTGTTGTTACCACATATGTAATTAATTTTTATCCGGATCGAAATGACTGTCGAAGGAAGACAATAACTCGGTTAAGTTGTTGCATGCGCAGGTGTATCAAGTGAACATGAACCTCAAGTCATCACGTGTACCAAGTAGGATTAACAACCACTTCATGGGCTTTTCGGTTTATTATTTCATTTTTTTGTTTGTAAAATGGAGGTTGCAGATTAAATTTGTCAAGAGTGAAAGATTAGCAGCAAATCGGATTTTTCTTCCTTTTTAAACAATACTTCTCTCTAGTGTTATGTCTATCCAGTCCAAGGGGAGAGAGCGATCAGAGCAATCACCCTCTTCTCCTTCCCTCAGAATAGAATACTTTTTTATTTTAAAAAACATCCCAGAGTTGGAGCTCTTGATTTTTGTAAAGTAAAACCTAAAATAGATGCTGGGCCTAACTTTTTTTACGTTGCAAATGAAGCAATACATCGCAAGAAAAAAATTACTTGCCTTGGCGCAGTTCATTTCCGGTCTTCCTTTTCAAGATGTGATATTTTGCGCTCTACCCCCGTTCTCAAAACCGATCATTGCTTCTTGTTAACAACTGGCAGACTATAAGCTATAAACGTTACCTGTCTGCAAGTGTTTGTTTGTTAGTATTTCTGTTTTAGAAATGACAGTTCGATAGGTGCAGAAACAAATGTTTTTCTTCATGTGGAAATTTTCGAACAGTGCTAAGGATCGAGATTTTAGAGGTGGGGGTGGGTACCAAATTGTCTTTGCCTTTCAAGAAGGACAATTATTTATTCATTTCCTTTGTTTATTCAAGGCTGTTTATTTTGTGTTTACAACCACTAAATCTGTCATACGAACTAATCAAGCATTAACAATCAAATTATACATGCTTTGTGAACCAAGCGTGTTTGTATTGTATTTGTTAAAATATTAAGTTATTCCGAAAATTGTAATTTGACATAGATGACTCGTGCATTTTACAAGCAAGTACAATTAAAAATAGGAAGAAAAAGAATGAAGTAATATTCTAAAGTTGTTTGATCTTGTTTTTCTTTGTTTCATTTTTGCAAAACACTACCTTGTTTTAGCTCGAACGACTGCTTCCTTCAAATATTCAACCTGGATCCGCCCCTCTTTTTGTCATATTTTTTAATAATTGGAAAGGAGATTCCTGTTAGAAGACCCAATAGGAAATGAGACCCTGGTTGTCCGAATGATACTCATCCGGAAAGCAAAGATTTTCTGGACAGCATTTATTAAAAGCTTTGTATGTTTTATCGAGTTATTTCTGCTTCTAATACATATATTGAATTTGAATTTTATTTATGACCTTTAGGCATCTAAGGCACAGGGTAAGATAGGGGAGGGGAAGGGAATCGATCAGGACCTAATGTGAAAATACCACCCAGGCATTCGTAATATATTATGACATCAACCCCACCCAATTATACAGGGTGTATCTATAGCAGTAAGTAAGGCTGGGGATTGATTTTTGAAATTTGGGTTTAGATCCCTTGAATTGAATTAGTTTACGGTCTTCAGGTATCCCAGGCTCTGGCTGTGATAGGGTAGGGAAGAGGATGTTCTAAGGTAATCGCCAGGGCCTAGTTTGTAGGTACGATCCCAGCATTTAACTGCTATGACAAAAAAACCTCGAAGGTCCCGAGTTCGAGTTCCGGCCGGGGTATAGATGTGGATTTTAATTGTTAAAGGCGAATCGTGACGGGCCGCAGTCCACAGTTACTAGACAGACACATATAAAAATAGTTTTTTTTAAAAAAATCCTGTAAAAATCACAAGTTGGGATGTGCGGCCGCTTGGTTCGTTGGCAGAACCTTCCGATTGCTAAGCCAATGTTCTACCAACAGAACTATGGCCATTCCGTAGTGGATGCCTTGATTTACGAGACAGGTTATAATGTAGTATGGCTAAAAGCTTCTTATACGGTATTTTTGTACTATATGCACTTACTTTGTATGGCATGTTATCGTCTAAACAAAAGCATTTGAAGAACTCACATTGCATAATTTTAGAATATACTTTTTTGGATAGAGCAGGTCTAAGGTCTTATGTTGCTCTGTTCTACTGTTAACGATATTGGAAATAATAAGCTCTATAAAGTTCATTTTCTTAGACTTTCGTCTGGATATGGCATCGAAATTTTTGCCCCCTGGATGGTCTATCTATACCTTTTACTTATTACCATGTCAGGAATTTCATGAGGTTGTTTTGTCAGTGTTATTTTGCAATACACTCTATATATCTAAAACGAGAATTTGGATTGCGTGCCAATGAAATAAAATAAAAATAGATAAAAAATTAATTAATTAATAATAATTTTACTTCAATGCTCAAATATATATTTTTTTTAGAACCTAGACTATCATCATTTCGTCGCTCATCCATTGCTACTCACCCTTGATATGTGCGGGTTAAAGAATGTCTTTGTTTACGGCCTCTTTCGCCCGAGGACGGCCGATAAGTACAGTAGTCAGGTAACAGCCATCCTACGTCTGCTTAGTGCAGTTCAACCTTAATAAAGACAGGTGGATATGATACATCGTTCATATCGAAGAATCGTCGGTAATCGGAAATCATTCATATCGAAAAATTCTTGGAAATCGGATATCGATCGAATCGAAGAATTTCTGAAATCGAATATCGATCAAATAGAAAAATTGTTAGAAATCAAATATCGATCAACTGGAAAAATTGTTTATCCATATTCGATATTTTGATTTATAGTATCAATATTTCCATTCTTCAAAGTATCGATCTACCCATATATCGATTAATTGCACAGTCCTATAGTCCTGGGAACAATCCCAGCAGTCGCCCATCCTGAGATTTTCCAGGGTTTTCCTTAGCCACACTAGGCAAATGCCAGGATGGTACCTCGAAAATTGGCTGATTACCTTCCGTTACTCTCTCTCTCTCTCTCTCTCTCTCTCTCTCTCTTTCTTTCCCAACCAGTCAGCCACATTTGCCTAAAGGTGAGAAAGAAATTTAAATACTTGAGTATGGTAAGATACTAATTTAATGTGCTATCCTGGAGTGAAGTGGCAACTACGGCCTAAGTCTGTCAGAAATTGGAGCTACTTGGGATCCTCACCGAACATTCTTTTGGGATATGGATTCCAAAGTCTAGGAATGTTTGAAAGAGGTAACATCTGTCTGGTGATTGTGATTGAAAGCGTTGAAAACATGAAAATAAATAAGTAAAGGATGACCGACAAAGACATGTTGTTCCAAAATGTGCTCCCCAATCAAATGTTGTTCCGGAACTGGATTTTAGTTTTTGAGGCCTTTAGTCAATTTTACTCAGGCTGAAATGACTTTCCGATTATTAGTATTATTATAATATTTTTATTCCCAAGCTCTGGATAGGTTGGAGAAGAGGATGTTTGAAGAAATCAGCCGGGGCATAGTTAGTAAGTACTATCCCGACATTTGCCTGATATGCCTAAAGTAAAACCCTGGCAAAATCTCAGTCAGAATGAGATGCCACTGCGACTGTTTCAGAAACTTCCGATTGTTAAGGCATTGCTCTACCGACTCAGGAACAGCCGTTCTGTATATTATTAGTATTATTTACTTCAGGCACCTAAGGCTGTGGAAAGGCGTCGACCAGGGGCTTTTTTGAAGATACAATCCCGACACTTAGCTTGTGTGATAAAGAGAAAACCCTAAAAGGCCGGTCAAGATAGCTAGGGGCCAGTTTCGAATCCGGGATCTTCTAAATGCGAAGACAGTTACCGCTCAGCAGAAGACATGTAACTTTATTTCAATTTCAAACCGGTTTGTAGCTTTTGCTACTGGATCTATCAGGCTGTGGTGCTTGCAGAGAGGTGCTAGGGGGTTGAGGGAGGTGCCCGAGAACTATATGCAATATTGGAGAATATATTTTACTTTTTTTATTTGGGGCTCGCCTTACCACCCCTGCTTTCTTGCATCCATTGCACAGGTTGAGTTTTGCACTTTCAAGGATGTGCATCACGCACATATTTGTAGTTCTCAGCCTGGGGTAGGCTTATCCCTAGAGATTGTTGGATTGCCGGAATTCCGGCATTATAAGAATCTCCTATGTTCCACCTGTTGAGACAGCTGTTGTTGCGGGATGAACTTATGACCAGGCATCCAGAATATTCTCCTGGTCTATGTTCCTAATCTGATGGAACATTTACATGGGAGGGGTCCCTACCTACTTTAATTTCTTTTTGTACAAACACATACAACACACAAAAACACAGACAGGACAAAACAGGACGACACAACATAAACTTAAGTATGGCTTCTTCTTCTTCTGCTTCCCCTGTAACGAGATTAGAGGTATTCTGCATTCCTTGGGTATTGTGTCTTCCCTCTGGGCTGCATCCTCCTCTCGTCACAGGGCCTACCTTCTTCTTTCTTGTTCTTCATCGTTCACATGTTGAGCCATTGCGGGAGATGAAGAGAATATTATGGCTTCTTTCTTCCTTTTTGGAAGGTCTTGCTTCCTGGTAGTTCACCGCACTCTCCTTTCCTCTTCATTCTTCTCTACTCCCCATATGTTTCATTAAAAACACATTCACACGAAGATATTATAAGCACTGTTTGACCTCAGGTTGCGGTTTCCGCAACTTTTAGTCTGATTGTTAATTCGTTGTTTGTTCCACTAAGTATAACACTATCATCAAGCCTGGTTCCCTCCACCATATACACACTTACACTTTCACACTAATCGAGTTTCTCTCACCGGAGTTTCAGGCGAGGCACTCTTTGTTGCTGGAGAAAATATGTATTTATCAATTATTTTTTAAAAATTATTATTTTTAATTTCCCTGCGCCATTTTATTATTTGTAGACCGCCCCCGTCGGTCCGCCATTGTCCGGTTGGCCCACCCGCTCTGCGCCCGTGAAACCCGGTATAAAGCCCCGATCGTTGAAAAATACATTTAATATAGTATTAGGATTTTTACTGAGGACTTCGATTTATTTTTCGCGTGAGTTACATTATTTTATTTTGACGGAGAAAGTATTCGCCGTCATCACGAAGCATACACTTATATGTCTTACACATAGAAGATTCAGTGCTCAACTAAGCTTGTTTAGTTATATCTTTCGATGTTTGACACATGCGCAGAGTTGATTGTCTTGCACCTGAGGAGAAGGAACTTATGGTTCGAGGCTCGGTTCGAGTATGGACATGCTCCTGCTTTTCCAAAGATTTGACTGTGTAGGTGATCGCTTGAATGGACAATGAATCGACGTGGAGGTTTTTGTTGTATCGCAGCTGTACTGCTCAGAAGGAGCATAAATGTTCTATCTCACCTACGGTGGTCGGCGAGGGGGAATGAGTTGAATTGCAGCTATACTGTTCGGGAGGAGGTTTCTGTATATGTCTGCCGCTTGATTGACTTGGCGCCAATTGACTGACATTTTTATTATAGTGGACGCAAACTTTTCGTTGTTTTCCACCTTTGGTGCTCTGGAGGAGGGAACAAATTCTTTGATGCTTTAGACAAGATAGAACATGTATCTTTTGATATTTGTCGCATAGCAGGTGTTCGCGAATTCTTTCTGTTCTCTTGATGTTTAGAGGAATATTTGTATGTTTGAAAGATTTTTAAATTCTGTATAATATTTTTGTGTTGTGTTTGAAATTATGTTGTACAATATTGCGCAATACTTACCATTTAACTCAAGTTGCCTTCTACTACCTTCTGTTGCCTTCATTATTAACTTTTGTCTTTTACATTTTGAACCACCTTACAACTAATGCATAATTATAAAATAAATATATTTTTGTACACTCTACCTTTTTTGTTTTCTTTCATGCATTTTCGAAATAAAAGATTTGGTTTTACCTTTATACGAAACAAATTAATTTGCATTTTTCTTTTCCTTTTATATTTTTTACAAGAGATTTTACAATCTCATCGTTCTTCTGAAGATTTGTAGTATGAAAATATAAATATTATTTCTTCCTCGCACACTGAAATAATTAAATACAATACAGAAAAGTCCGCAAAGAATTGATTCTTCGTGTTGAATTTGAGTTTTTTTTACATATAATTTGCAACTTTGTTTTAAAAGTTTTCAATTGGTTTAGTAGGATTATTTCCAAAGCTATCAAAATATCAGCCCCGCTCATGTTATTATATATATATATATATATATATAACCGTCCAGTGAGTTCCCCGGGAACTTGAGGCACTCAAATGCCGGATATTCAACTTGTTTTGGTAAAGTTTCCACTGAACAAATTCCAGTAAGCGTAGTTGCGCTAGCACAGTCCTGAAGCACAATATTTAAGATCTGATCAGTCCACATCACTTTCACTTATTGGTGTTGGCTCATACTCTGTTCTGTTTTCAGGTAGAATAGAAGAACTTAAAGGATCATTTGTTATATAGTATGAATACACTGTTCTGTTTTCAGGTAGAATAAAATAACCTGTCAATTGTCTACGGATGTTCACTCACTCGTTCCTCACTGTTACACAAATCTTCTAACAAGGGTACACTTCCGCTTGCGTTCGACAATATCTTTACTCCTTCCCCGCCTGCTTCCCTGCCCCTTCTCTCGATGCTCACCTACAACCTGATCTTATTTTTTCATTCTCTCACTTAGATCGCCAATGGTACAACCTGCAACGTCCCCTCTCCCTGGACGCTTGTCTGTTCGGTCGTTTTGTTCCCGAATAACTACGTACATGTCGCTCTCTCTTTCTCTCTCTATTTTCACCCCAGGGTCTCCTATCTTTAGCACCATTTTTTCTGCTTTCCGTATCAACCCTTTTATTCCTTTGATGATGTCACCCGTCGTTCTCATTATCATATATTTCTTATGACGTTTACCCACATGAATGCTCTTCCTTTGTTACTGATCATTCTCTTTTTCTCTCTTCCCCACAGGGCTCTTATTTCGAATCTTTCATTGATCTTTAGTAACATTTTTTCTGCTTCACATAACACTTTAATCCCCTTTTCAGGTGTCGCCGCTCATTCTTAATGTCAGTTCTTTCTTCGTTATTTCCGTACAGTATTTTCGTTTGATGTTCTCAACTCTCTTTTATCCATATCGAACCACCGGCTACATATTTACGAGCATTTTTTTCTCTTCAAGTTTATTTCAACAATGTTTTGTCACCTTCCGTAACGCCGATAAACGTACATTATTCATCTTCCCCTACGCTTTTCGATCGCAAATATATGTTAATCCTATTCACACCAACTTGTCCAAGGGTTCTCAAGTGTCTCAAGTACGGTACCAACTTCTCGCACAATAAAAATCCTTCAATCTCTTCTGTCTTCTATCACACCGACGCACTGCGTGACACATTCCTTTTATTCAATCATCATCTCCTTTCATGCACGAATGAGTTTCGTGTTCTTAATCAGCAACACACCAACACACTGACATTACGTGTTCCATGCGAAAGTCCCATTACGTTCCAAGGTGAAGGATCCATTACTTTCATTAGCATCATGGAAAGTAGAGGTCATCACAGGCAAATAAGGCTTATGCGCGAACAAATGTCTATGTGACATTTTTAAGTAGAGTTATTTACGAAACATGTGAAGGTCTCTGATGTGTCCTTGATGTGTATTTGCACTTGGTTTGAGTATATTACATCAAATACCCTTGGTACTCAGAAATTTCTGGAGGAAAATGCACTACAAAAACCGTGGAACAAAACACGTGAGTAAGCAAGCGCACGCTTAAACAGTGTGTTGGATTGATGGAACAGAAATCTATGTTAAGTCATACAGCGCCATTCTCCTCTGCGGACATATCTAAACTTCCTTGAAGTCTTTCTCAATACACGCAAAATTCAACAAACATTTGTTAGAGCATACGTTTAAAATATCAAGTCTATTTCCTATATTGTATTCTCCCCTAACGCCTGGCCTTTTGGTGTGACTTTTTTACCTTAGAAGGAAAACCTCAACTTTCAATTTTGAGTAAAGTGACACCGTCATCAATGGTTTTGTAGGTTTATGGATACTAAGAATCTATGAGCTTATGGCGTTTCTTTTATCGCCCAAGATCTTAGCAGTTATTCATGGCAAAGCACTCAGTGCCATGAACCTCACTTGTAAATTTAAAAAGAGACACTCGGAATGTTAGCAACATGGGTCATAAGATGGACATGAAGCTTCTAGTAGAACCCCTCCTCAATAAATGGAATTCTGAAAAATATCTTTATTGAGAAACGACTTCATACTACAGAAGACTGAAGGGTAAAGATGAAAAGAAGACGAGGCAAACTTCAGAAAACCGAAGAAGGGTTTGGATTATGCTTCTATCGCCAGTTTCAGTTGATTATGCGGGAGCGTAAAGCCATTAGATTTCAAATTTTAAAACCTGTTTTTCAACATTATTTGTAAGTACACTTAGTTGTGTAGAATATGACCATTTACATAGTGTCTTTAGTTCTTCATCTTTTAAAATCGAGTATTAGAGAAGACCTTTAAACAGGTAAACAGTCGTTGCATTTGCAATATCAATTATATACGTGCATTAATTTTACTAATCAGAATTTTAGGCATAATACATTGGTTTATCTTCCGTTATTTCTTCTTTTAGTTTATCGGAAAATAACTATGGGTAATGCTTGTATTATTTTGTATTTAATTAACCTTTTGTACGTATGTTAAGATTTCATATATTAAAGAGTCTATCTTCCTTTCTGCTTAAATGGAATAATAATATAAGCAATTTTCAATTAACTATTAATTTACGGTTACGTAAGTTAGAAACCTCGTTCATTTTTAGGTTAGAATTTCAAACCACACCTCAAATAACGTTACTTTATTTATTACTTTTTTGTAACATCCTTTCTAATTTTGTACCTGTAAAATGTGATATATGTGTAAAAGAAATTAAGTGATAGGCCTTTACAATTATATATCCTTCTTGCAACTAAATCTACAAATAGTGCGAACCGATTGTTACTTAGGTTGGATATCATCACTAACCCTATCATTAAAATAGGTACTTGATAATATCCTTTTATGACAATTTTGAAGTCTAAATAGAACTTGTTCTTGTTCATGCGCAAGAATGCCACTTTCGTTTGTAACAAAATTGGGAATTGAATGATAATTTCATCACCAATGTAAATATTATGGCCCATATCCTAATTATTTTACCTGATGAAGGCATTATTTCGTCAACAGGTCCCGGGATATATTGAAAAACATTTCTTGGAGCGCGACCTTCAAAATTTAGAAGCCATTGGATTACAGGATATAACAATTGAATCGTTACGAGTTGACATTTGATAAAAAGAACGCTAAGTAGGAGAAATTATGTTTATGAGGCGAGCTCGTTAAAACAAAAAAAAATAATGTATTCATACTAATAGTGCCCGTTGCCTTTGGTTGAATATTTCGGATGAGTTTTTCTTCGATTTGTACTGTCTCCTCTATGTTTCTACCATATTTCGATTCTCTGTTCTCCTACCTATTATTCGCTCTACGTTTCCAGCCTTTCCTCTTTTTATTGTTAATCAAACCTTGGGACGGGCGTAAGCCATTGTGCTGTTACCACCAATACAATTAATTTTATCTTAGCTTAAAGAAAAAAAACTGTAAACTCATCTTACGTTAGAGAATGCTACTTTTTTTGACTCTTGATATAATATGTTAAATTCAATATAATTCCGTAACAGTATGGCTGAGGCAATGTATACTGAAACAAATTTGTGTTTGGGGCACTGCAAGTAGGACAAAGATAGTCCTTGACCCATTTCATCAAATATAAGAAGTGGTTTAAAGGGATCCAATCACGATAAAATATAATATAATTGAGAGGAAAATTTATATCTATTAGATTTGCAAATGATATGATGTGTCTTGCAGACAGATAACGAGACATTGAAGAATTTAAATGTGTGGAACACGGAATAAAAAGCACAACCTTTTGGAAAATCTGCCAACCCCATATTAGGGCAGTAATTTCGAAAATGTTTAGATGTTATTCGGCTCCAACCCTCTAATATTTACAGGATTAGACAGGGGGAGATGACTATGAGATTGCTGTCTACCGTCTTACACTCATTGTTGAAAAATAAGCATAGTATATAGTGATCCTGGTATCGAATCAAATACCTTCCTCTCATGATACGTCATTGTACTTGTACATTCTCTTTCATTCATAACCACTAATTCTTTCCAAATTGTAGGTTGCACACACCCACATTTCTCAAATTATCTAAGATTTTCTGTAGCGAGGAATCCTGTTAATACCTAGAAAACGTTTCATATTAATATTAAACGTTTGTACTTGCTCTTAGATACAAGTTAGTATAAATTTACACATTTCCTTAGACTCAGGATAAATTTTGTTTCTATACTTTACTGCTTAGTCGGGTCGTACTAAGTTAATACGCCACTTTCAGTCCCAGGTTTCGATAG
>JAGDQP010036583.1:0-18994 GCA_022664845.1 Lepisma saccharinum | reverse complement strand
ATGAAATTCGTTCCCTATGCTGTGTTTATAGTAACTTAGTTTTAGTGCGGCGATAGGCACTTAAACTGTAGCCTGAAGTGTAATATTACTCTACAAATAACAATAATAACTATAATATTTTCTGGCACAACAAAACGAATTTTCAAAGTAGATAGCGAAATTTCCAGTTTGTTCATGGTCATGTTAAAAAAAACATGTGCAGTAGTGCTACGGGGTTCACACAAGGATAGGCAGGGTTGGTAACTCCCACGTTGACGGATTCGCTCTCAATTCGATTAATCGATCCAGCAGTGTATGCAAATACATTTATTAGATAAAACTGAATTATCACTAACGTGTCAAATTCAAACGTGCCTGTTATGATCATTTTTGGAGCACCTGTTTTAGATTATCTTCTCGGCTAGTCTTTTTTTTTTTCTTTACTCAAGATAAAGAGAAACAAGATTAACGAAGCAGAAGTTCTCAGAAAGTGCATTCTCTCTTCAGCAATATTACTTCTCATATTGCGCTTGAATAGGCTCCTACACAGCAAAATTCTGTCATTGGACATTAGCTCCGATGATAAACAATTATACAGCTATAGGAATTTTGTCTTCTGCACAATTACAACCATACCAGGTATTTATGCTTCCAATCTAGCTCTTAACCCTAATTTCCCGAAAGACGAATTACTGTGTAAAAATGAGAACAACAACTTAAACTTGAACAAATTATTATTTATGATTTTACTATGTGGAGACGTGCATTTAAATTCCGGTCCAGTTCACAATCAGCGTAGTAATGAATTAATTCTTAAATGTGATTACCCAAATACTCAATCTGTAAACAACAAATTGTTAGATTGTGCAATTCATTTACCAGAGTTTCTACTCTACTACTGCGTTATTTTTAGCAAGACTTTGTTCAATGAAAATATAGTGCAGAAATACCTTTTTCCCAGCATTTTAATGTATACAGAAGTGATCGTGGAAGTCGAGCAGGGGGTGTAGCAGCGTGTATTAACTCTAAGTTCCCTAGTAAAATGAGAGAAGATCTGAAAACTGAATGAAATTGTTTGGGCTGAAGTACGTCTTAATACAAGTAGAAAATTACTAATGGGTTGTTTCTACCATCCACTTGAAAATAGTCCCAGATAACTGTTAATGGCCTGCAGAGACTCAACATTAGCTGCACTTTCAGAGAGGTGATGTGTTATTGTTCGGAGATTTTAATGTGCACATAGTGTGGTCAATTATAAAAACTGGGGTTCCCACAGATACTAATGAAGCTTGGTTCATGGAAAATTTTATACATGGTCTTGGACTTTTCCAACACAATATGCACAATACAAGGGGCAATAGAATCTTGGATTATATGTTATCCACATGTGATAAATGTACTATCACTCCATCTCTACTTTTACTTTCATCTGATCACGAGAGTTTGAAGGCGGAACTATCCATTAATATTATAAAAACAAAGTTGAAAGCTCCTCCTTTCATTCCAAGGCAGCATATTCCTCTTTGGAGAAAAGCTCCTTGGAATGATATTAACCGTACTCTTTCTCATTTCCCATGGTGTATACTTCAAAACTTAACTGTAAATGAAGCGATTGATTTGTTCATGGATGTCACCGGTATCAAAAAATGATTTAGGAAATAATAATAACAACCATAAGGATATCAAAACTAATAATGAGAAGAGGACAAGTGACAGTAAAATGAATAAATAAAATAAAGAGGGAACAAGATATAGGTAGGTATATATATCGTGTGTGATGAGAAGGTACAGTTTCGCTCTCTCTGAAAATATTTATGAAATCTGCATAAATTTCACAAACGTTAGAAAGGCTATTATTATTATTATTATTTTTTAAACTTGTGAACTGGGAAGACTTGTACGTTGATCTCCCTAAGTTAGTAAGAGAGTAGTCTTGGGTTTGGAATTGCAAAGTGACATATGAACAGTACATAAACTTAAATACATCCAGAAACTGAAAGATAATCTGAATCCCTTACTTGCTCCAGTTGTTCGTTCTAGATGATGCCTAATTAAGAATTCCTTTCTTGAACGTGGAATGTCTTTCTTTTCCTCATGTTTCTCGGCTGCCTAAAATAAACATTATCACAGTTATTAGCTATAAGACTTTACTTCAAGGTACTTAGTTCTATACTTATTGCCACAATATATATCCAAATGGAGGATTAACAGTGCTTTTATTTACAATACACACTGGAATTGAGTCGTCCACTTGCAAAACCTTACTTTACCTTACCTTACCACGTGGCGCTACAGCTCCTTGTGGGCTTTGGCCTCCCAAACGATTTGCCTCCATGCTTTCCTGTCTTGAGCGATCTCCCACCACCGTCTTACTTTTAGTTTACGTAGGTTGCCGATCACGTCATCTATCCATCTAGTTATTGGCCTCCATTTTCTCCTTGTTGAGTATATCCTTTCTTGCATCACTCTTCTCGGCACTCTGCTCTTCTCCATCCTTTGAACATGACCCAACCACCTTATTCTTTGGGATTTGATGAATCTTACTATATCTTCGTTTTCCAGTATGGTATTAATTTCTTCGTTGGTTCTTGTTCGCCAATTGTCATTTTCTTTTACCGGTCCATATATTTTGCGTATTACCCTTCTCTCAAATCTGCGCAGCGCTTCTTCTTCTGCTTTGTTCATTACAAACACTTCCACTCCATATGTTATGATTGGTCTAATTAATGTTTTGTATATTGTAATTTTGGATTTCCTGTTGATTAGTTTGCTTTTTATTAATTGCATGTTTGCGTGGTAAGCTCTGTTACCCATGCATATCCTGTCTTTTATCATTTCCTGCTTTTTTGTTTTGTTCATTTATCGATATGCCCAAATATTTAAATGAATTTACTCTTTCGAACTCCTTCTCTTCTACATTTATCTCTTTTTCTGTGTACCTTCCTTGTTTTCGTGTTGTGACCATGAATTTTGTTTTACTAACATTTGTTTCTAATCCTAGGTTATTTGCTTCTTCCTCCAGCTTTTGGAATGTTTTCTTCAAATCTTGCTCTGTACTCGCGATTACCGCGATATCGTCAGCATATGCGCATATCTGAGTGCTTTCGTGAATATTGACCCTCTTTTGTCTACTTTCTGCACCGCAGCATATAGTGCTAATATAAAGAGAGTGGTGGATAGCCCGTCTCCTTGCTTTACCCGTTTGTAGTAATTGAAGTCCCTGCTTATATTATTTCCTACTTTTATTTTTGCACTTGTTTGCTTCATTGCCATTTTTGCTGGGCTGATTAGCTTCTCAGGGATTTTCATTTCTGCCATCACGTTGGTCAGTTGATTTCTACAAACGCTATCGAAGGCTCTACGGTAGTCAATAAACAAAATGCAAAGATCTAGGTTGTTTTTCATTATGCTTTTCAATTATTTGTTGTATCACAAATATCTGGTTTGCTGTACTTCTGCCGGGTCTGAAACCACATTGGTATTCTCCTATTATATTTTCTGTGTATATTTTAAATTCTTTCATTGAGTATGCTTGTAAGTATCTTAAATGCGACATTCAATAGCATTATTGGTCTATAGTTCCCGCATTCTGTGCGATCTCCTTTCTTGTGTATTGGACAAATAAGACCAACTCTCCATTCTTCAGGCATCCGTTCTTCTTCCCATATACATTTCATGAGCTTGTGGAGTTCTTCCTTCAATGCTGGTCCTGCCTCCTTGACCATGTCCTCCTTGTCCTGCCTTATTGTTTTTCATTTTCTTGATTATGGCTTCCATCTCTTCATATGATGGCGGTTCTTCTGCTCCGTCTCTGCTTTCTTCTTCCATTCTTTCTAGGCTGGAGTTTGTGGTTTCCTCTTCTGTACCTAGCTGTTCTTGATAAAACTCTACCCATATTTCTAATTGTCCATGCTGGTCTCCTATTATATATCCGTTCTTATCTTTATAGCCAATTTATTTTTGATGATATCCTTTATTTATTTGTTTGATTGCCGCATACATTTTCCTCGTTTCCTTTTGTTGGCTTAGGGTATCTATTTCCCTCAGCTGTTACTTCACCATTTCTTTCTTTTTCTTCTTGCATATGCTGTTGGCTATTCTTCTTTTCTCTTGTATCTTTGCAGGTTTCCTCTTGTTTCCCCCTCTGTATTGTTTTTAGTATCGCCTCTTGCTTTTCTTTTATTGCTTTTTTGCACTCTTCATCGAACCATGCTTTGCCTACTCTACCCTGCTTATTCTCTCCTATTATTTTTTCCGCTGCTTCTTTTAGAGCGCTTTGTATTTTCTCCCAGTGTTTCGGTATAGATACTCTGTCTTCTTGTGTCCAGTTGTTGATTTTTTTGTGCTATATTCTCTTGGTATTGTTGTCTGTATGTTTCTTGGTCCCATTTCTGTGTGTTCCATTTTTCCTTTTTATTTTATCTACTAGTTGTGTTCTTTTTGTTTTCTTCCGTAGTTTTGTTCTCAAGAGGAAATGGTCAGAGTCGCAGTAAGGTCCTCTGCAGCTTCTAACGTCTATGATTGAGGAAGTATGTCTTCTATTGACCAAAACGTGGTCTATTTGGTTTATTGTGTTTCCGTATGGGCTCTTCCATGTTCCCAGGTGAATTGTTTGTGCGAAAGAAGGGTGCTTTTCTCCTGATTGCCAGCTGACACAGCAGATCTCCATTATTATTGCTTTCATTGTGGATAGTGTGTATGATACTAACTCCTTTGTTGCTATCCTGTTTTCCTATCTGAGCATTAAAGTCTCCTATGATTAGGCTTATGTCGTATTTAGGTGTTTTGTCTAATGTTTCTTCCAACGTGTCATAAAACTCTTCTTTCTAATTTGCATCTTTGTCTTCCGTAGGAGCATGTACCGTTATGATGGTTATGTTTCTCGTCCTGCCTTTTACTCTAAGTGCGCTGATTCTTTCGTTGACAGGTGTGTACTTAAACACGCTTCCCCGCGCTTCTTTGGTTATTATGAAGCCTGTTCCATACTGACCAGTTCTTTGTTGGGTTCCACTATAGAAAATTGTAGCATCCTTGGTATCTATTCTCCCTGTGCCATGTCATCTGATTTCTTGAATTGCTCCTATTTGTGCTCCACTCTTCACTATTTCTTGTATTATTTCCTGCATTTTTCCGGGCTTTAACATCGTCTTTACGTTCCAAGAGACCATAGTCATGTCTTTTTTCCGTTCCGCCTGTCCATCCTGTTCCCAGGCATTCGTTGGGATTTCTGAACAGTCGATGTTTACCAGGTTGAGGTTGTTAGCCTCACGCCCAACCCCCAACATGGAGGGCAAGGTAATTTTTCTGTTGGGGTTCTCTTCCCTTAGCCTTTGTGGATCCCTTCACTAACCGCAAGGCTGCAGTACCAGTTTGGTCTGCCCTGGGTTCCCCCAGTACCTGCTATATATAGCTGGCATTCCCCTATCCGCCACCCGGGGAGGCGCCTGGTGGGAGTCCGGTATCTCCCCCAGGCAAAACCTGTTAAACGACAATTTTTAAAAAATCAAGTTATAATGGTCGTTTGAATTATCTTAGTGTCCTCTATAAAGAGCTGAAGCCTCTAAAATCGTTTAAAATGCAGTGAGAAAGTCACGTCCACTAGCAAAAACTGTTAAAATTGCAATGTCTACACGTTCGAAACCTGTTTAAAACAGTTCGCTTGCAAAGTCAGGTAAATAGCAATCTCAACATGGCCACCCGGAACAATATATATGCAAAACCTGTTAAAATATCAGAACTTTACATTGAGGGGATCCAAAGACAATGTTTTGCTTTTGCTTTCTCTATACTTTGTTTCGGTAGCTCTGATCTTCACGCAATGATATTGGCAACACTGATTTCAATTACCTTGTGGCTATAATCAACAGTGGGTTGTAAATTTACAGGACTTCATTGAAGTTAACTGTAACCGAAGTGTGTGCAGGGACTGTGTTAGTAGGCTGGTAAAATATTAGTTATTTAAAATGAGTGACAGTACACATAATATTGAAGTTGTAGTCATCTAGTCTCAGTTATAGACGTTGATCCTGCGGAAGAAAACAATACCTCAGAGAATAACAACTGAGAAAGAGGTTACAACGAGACCAGTGTTCCTCGAAGAAGAAATTACGTCCAGAAATTCAGATGTGGTTTCCTATTGTGAGCACTCTTCCATGCCTCCTGAAATTTTAGAGTGAGAGTTTCGGAAAATTGACGTGATTGGGAAGCCACAAATCTACATGCATATCATGAAAAAACACGCTTCCATCATCCACCTGGGAGAAGATTGCCCTGTTCGAGACTGGAAGACGTATGCAGACGGACAGATTAAAGAACTGGCATTTTAAGTAAAAAAAAAAAAAAAAAAAAAAAAACAAGAACAAGAATGCGTGCCTAGTACAAGGCCAATCTTTGTATAACTTCGAAAGCGGGGAGCCCAAATCTGTAACCAAAAGAGGAAAAAAATTCATTCAAGAACCAGAACATATTATCCCCATAGGTGTCGCGTGAATCGAAAATCAATTAGAAGAGATACAATATGGAGATCAATAATCTTTTTCTCGGATATCTTCAAGGAGCAAGAACGTCTGGTAGCTGTAGACGACACAAACGACGCTGAAGTTCCTTTTGAGCTGTTAGATTAACAGAACATCAACATTTTGTAAAATGTACGAAATGCTGTCATGTTTTGTAACATCGATGCGTAAACTTCTCAACCTTCGCATTTCAGAAGACAATTTTCGTTTTATGTCTATTTTTTGTTTGTTTGTTTGTTAAAAATCTAAGTTTCAGATGCCAACATGTTGTTGTTGTGTTCGTGAGTCACTCACATGTATTTTAAGTTCTTTGTTCTAAGCACAATCTCTCAAATTTAATAAAAATTGTACCAAAACTGTTTTTTTATTATTTTTTTGCATAATTATTAAAATTTATTAGAAATGTGTCTGTGCGAAGATACAAGCTTTCGGTTGTCATTATTGAAAACATTAATTTAGCAGGTTTTGAAAGTGTAGGATGAATTTGACAGGTTTTGCAAGTGGGTACGTTATAAAGGTGGTCGAGCGTCAACTAGCAAAACCCGTCTAATTTGCTTTACATTTGCAAAACCTGTCAAAGAGAAAACTAAATTTTTAATAATTAAAAGCAATGGTTTAAGTGAGATTATACTGATTTTAACATCAAATTTAAGTATGTTTTGCACCTTTAAAGACAAAAAATAAATGATACGCATTGTGTGACTCAGCCACAAAAAGTTTTCGCCAATTTCCTCCGTTCCGCTTATGACGCAGCATTTAACAGGTTTTGCAAGTGGACGACTCAATTGTTCTTTTTGAAATACTGCATACATTTCTGAAATTTCACGATAGACCACGAAAACCTGGATTTGACTAAAAAAACTATTGAAAAAAATGAAAAATTTCAAAATGGCGGGTGTTGAGTTACACGCTTCTGAGTGGGCTGACTGTAACTTGCAAAGAACATTTATGAATATCTCTATTGAATTTCTTTCATCACTCTAATACTGACTAAAATGAGACAAAAATCATCAACATTCTTCGAGAGAACAGAAATATAATTTGAGATGAATATATAATACATCTTAAGAAAGTACCTAATGTGGCCAAAATAATAGTTTAACACAGGAATAATGGAGTACCACTACCAACAATACATTTGCTAGATAATGAGTTATGGTCATTTGAAAAACATGGGAATCAAACCTTTGTGCCATCACTATTTTTCATAGTTTTTTACATGACAAAATACTTTGAAAACACAAAAACTCATGTCTTTCTGGGGTCCGTTTATTACACGTAAAACTATTGTTTTAGACATGCACGCACTTTCTTGAGCTAATTTTGTGAGGAATCGTGTTGATGAACTTTTTTTTTTTCATTTTGATGAACTTCAAAGATTATTTTTTTTTATAACTTGCTAAATATTCGTCCGCATTGCGTCTGTCAAGTCAGTTAATCTTTTCAGCAAGAAATGTTTAAAATTTGCTAGAATTGACATTATTGAACTTTACAATTCACTGCTGATAGAAAGTTGTGTGTGTGGAGGGGGAGTGGAAAGCAGTATTATAAAATTCAGGAGATTTTATCGAAAGAGTTTATGTTTTAGAACAAGTAATGATAATAAATTCGTGATGACACATAGCCGCTTCAATGGTTCACAATGGAGAAATAAAATTGTTATCAGATGAAGAATTTAAAATTGCTCTATCTCTACGTTCACGCTCACTTATAACTTAATGCCGTTTCATTCTCTTGCCAAAGATGATTTACAGTGTTTTTATTCTAAGTTTCTAACTTTACCTCTCACCTTTGGCAATATTTTGTTGTACTTGTGTACGTCATGGTGACCTTTTGCTAAGATAACAATATAAATAATTTCTAATTTTGAATAAAATGGTCTGTGTATGTGTGTCACTGTTGGTTTCCCGAATTTGGTATTAAAATATAGCTTGTTGACAAAATACCAGAGTTTTGTTCAATTCTCAGGATATCTTTGGAAAATAATTCAGTTAAGTGAACGATTTGAGATTGATAATAATTAAAATAACCAGTTTTTTTTTTAAAGAGATTTTGTGGAGGATCTTAGTATTAGATTTAAGTAACACAAGAATTGCTTCTGAAACTTAACACGATATTAGAGGCTTTGTCTTAAACTATTAGACATGGCTTCATTTATATCTTGATCTTACTTCCCTGGTTTTATTGAATACTTTAAAACTTTTGCTTCCTGTTAGTTTAGTTTATTTGACATCAACTCATACAATGTCGGAAGAGTTCCTTTTGTATATAGGAGTCCTCATGTACATTGATCCCTTACAATGTATTTAAATAATTGCATTTTTAACCAGGTCTCATTGTATCTATGCATCTACAAAATAATGTATTATATTTTATGCTAATAATAATAACAATAATAATTTAAACATACCATACTGTATAGTGTGTGAACTTAACTTTCCCATCAAATTTTTATGGTTTAAAATTTATATATATATATTTTTTAGTATGGTGTTTTGTTACATGTATACTTTTGTACAATGCTATCTTTACATTTTTGAACCTAGTGAACATTATAAAAACAATTCGAAAAAAAATATTATGCTTGTTATGGATTTCAAAGTGACTGGTAGTTTTCTGTATATGGAATTAACGGATATAAAACGGGAATGAAAGATTACTTACTCTTAAAATATCTTTCTTCTTTTCAGCTTCTATTTTTTCTTCTAATCGTGCTGTAATCTGTTGAGCTCTGCTGGTAGCCGTTTTTGTCGGAGAAGTTTTCTTACTATTTTCTTTATCTTTCTCCTCTTTCGTTATAGACCTGAAAGATAGAGTGAATGATAGCAAAATTAAAAGTACTAATAACTGTCATATTAATAGTATGCTAAGTAATAATGTAAAACATATATTTATATTCAGAAATTCTTTATAGTTTTTACACTTATAAGATATATAAATTCAACAATAAAGAGGATATAGTATATTTTTTTAAAGATTATCGGTCGATCGAAATTAAACTTGTAATCTAAAGCATTGAGAAAAGACATTCATTTCGAAACGTTGGACTACATGTTAAATTTTATTCGGTTGATATACTGAGAATTATATATAGGAAAAGCGGCAAATGGCGAACGGGTAGGCAAGCTCGCGTCTAAGGCGAGCGCAAGTGGAAATAATGTCTCTGTGCAAGTCGCGTGTGTAATAAAATAAAACCACCTGACTTACCTAACCTCCAAATGTCCTTGGTCACTACTTTTATTAAATTTCGTAATGCGTATATACATAAAAAAGAAAAAAGATTTAATTTTCTTTTTAAAAAAATGTAAAAGTAACGACGTCATGGTTCGATCCCGGGACCTCTCTATCAGCTTTCCAATGCGTTGACCACCAGGCCAAGCTTCCAGTTGCGGAGTGAACGCTTTTTGGTGGTACAAATAGTTCAAGGAGTTCTGCGCCTGCGCGACGGTGGGCGGAGCTTTGGAAACATGTGCTTTCCTGAGACGCTAATGTAGACAATGGCAAACATCCCATTTAAAAGTTCCTGCGCTATGTCAAAAGGTCAGTGCCGGTGCTGCCGCGTTCAGGAGAATTCAGTGCTGCTCCCAGCAAATGGATCCATCATTACGAGAAGAGATTTCTAAGCTGTGTTTCATTGAACTTCTGGGCCATGACACGTTGGAGTGGTGGGTTCTCCCGAACTGCAATCCGCCGAACCCCACGTAGCATCTCCGGTGACACTTTCACTGGCGCCCTACGACGGGCCTGTTTTGTTGGCGAAGGTTTCTGCACGGGCGCACTCTGTTTGTCTGGCCACAAACTCTTTCACAGAGGTCAACCCAATGCAATGGTTGAAAATATGTTCCTTGCACTGTTTCACTATTTGGGTATACGAATAATATGCGTGGAAAAGGGCCATAACGTACCCTTCCCAATACGAGTTCAGTTTGGACGGCATTGCACGATCAGGAACGCGATACTTCCACGCGTGGTAGCTGAAAGTCCGCACCAACTGCACTGCCAGTGTCAATGTTCTCGGTGTGGTAAGTCGGTGGCAGCAATGTTGCCAATTCGGTTGAATATAACCCGATCGGCCTTCTGTATATTGGCGACAGCAGCATGCCCTTCGAAGAAAGTTTAGCCTTTTCCATCCTTCCACATCTTCCGTTTCCCTTAGCGTACCGGTATGTACATTTCTTCCGTAATGCTGAGAATGGTCTCACTGATCGTCTTCCTATGTCTTTCTTTTCTCACTTCAACCATACTTTCAACTCCACTCCTCAATAAATTACTATTTTCGCTTAAGCAATCATCTTATCTTCATTTTCCTTTTTATCTGCAGTACCTCCTCTCTTACCTCCTTCGCGCAATATGCCATCATTATAGAACTTCTGAAACCAGATGATTCCTACATTCTCACCTAGCTTTATGTTTCGGAGGTTTCCAATTTTCTTTCGTCACTCCTTCGTAGAGTTATTGTTTCCACTCCAGATAATACAATATTCTACACAAAACATATTTTCTTCACTTCTTCTTCACAATTCTACAGAAAATTCTTTCTTGCTTCTGAACATCTTTTTTGACATCGCTTTTCTAGACTTTCTTTCTCTTTCACAATTTCTATTACTATTACAGACCTTCGTGTCTCATCTGAGTTATCTTCCTGATGTGCTGGCTGACAATTTTCGTAAGAAGTTGAGATTTGGTACATAATCATTGGTAGAGATGCCACAGTCATCTGCAAGTGAGTGGTACTGTGTGAAGAAGTGGAGCTCAAAGTGCACCTGGTGTGCTTCACGAGTTCAAATACTACCGAATATAAAATACAACTCGGAATTGGTTTCACAAATAGTGTCCAAGTGCACATAGGCTGTAAGAGACTGGGATACCCTGGCCTATACCTTCCCCATCATCTACCCTACCCTATCCTGGCCTGAGATCAATAAGCATAAAAATTAAAAAAAAAAAAATCAGGAAGAAGAGGAGACATGAAGTTCATATTAAATGTCTAAATTATTTGTGTGTGTGTGTGTTAATGTTATTTATACTATCGCAAATTTAAATTGTTCACCATACAAGATGGAACTATGTTAATAATTGTGTACCAAGTTCACCACTAGTCGAAGTGCCACTTGTAAGTGTAAACCATGAAATCTTACCTTGGAGTTGTAGCAGCAAGGGATAATGCCGACAATGAGCTTCTTCTAGACACTTGTTCCCAGAGGGTCATCTGCTTGTTGTAGAGTTCAGCAATATGTTGTGGTACCAGTTCTGTTCCCCAGCCACGGTGCTGCAATTAAAAGTTCTTTCTACAAGCTGAAAAAATATTTTGTGCATGCCATCCACATACATCACATAACCACAGAAATATTCCATCTACTTGAACAGAAGGAAAGAAAAAAGAAAAACAGACCAAAAACATTTGAAGAAAAAAAACTTATTTTCACGGACGTTACAGCATTTTATACTGCATACAGCTTAAAAGATAAAGATACAATTAAATATATGTGCAGCAAAAACAGCACCATAGCTTCCGCTTGTACCGAACATATCGCTTAACAATTCTACATAATGACAAAATATGTTACATTCAAACGAAGTATTGTATTATCGAAGAACAGAGAAAATAACCTCTTACGCAAGTAGTATGTTTGTCATAGAAGAGATTTTATTTAATTTTAGTTGAAGTAGGTGAGTGTATTCAATGATTGATTATATTCTGTTATTTTAACTCAAGATTTAAGACATGAATAAAAACCGAGCCGCATAACTACAGCAAGGTAAAATACTGACTTATACCTGGAAGTTTGGTCCTTTTTTGGATTAAACTTGGAGGTAGACAAATGCTTCTGCCTGGCTTTAGATATTAACCAGATTGTAAAGCAGCCGAGCGCTCTACTATGCTACAGTCAGCTCAATAATAGTAACTCAGAATTAAACTTTATGACCATGAGCAACTGCCACTGTAAGAGCTAATCTTCTGACCCCTGATCCATTTAGAAAGATAAGATTACGATTTTGAACTTGGTTTTAATTACTCTTTGCAACAAACTATAATTCCTCTCAAACCCCCACCACCACCACCAAAAAAAAGTCTTCATCGTATAATAACTAAAAATGTTTTGATTAATGAACTGCAAGTACTGTCAATACTGTCTAGATAGCAAGAAAGGTTCCATCGTAAAAATAACAGGCAAAAATAAACACTCACATTCATACATGAAATGAAAGATATTATACAAATATATAGTTTACTAATTGTTGCACATGCAATTTCTAATGATTATGTGGATAACTCAAACATAAAGAACTCTTATGAAATAACTATGTCAACGTTCTTACTGCTATGAGTACAGAAGCTGTATTCATCTGAAATCTGTGGACTAAACTAAATGTACCAAGTCAATAATGGAAAGAATTGACACTGAAGAAGAAATTTCAATATTAATAAGTATCGTACCTTTTTTTAAAATTTCGGTTTTAAATTACCGAATCTTACATAACAAAAACAATTTAAAACTGGTACTTCCTGTTCAAACAAAGAAGTTCCAAATGCTTCTGTTCTTTTCATATTGATAAAAAGTTAACGATATTTGAAACTCACAGAGATTGATTTCTAAGCGAATCAATCAGCAATCTAACGTTAAAAAAACAAAAAAAAAAACAAAAAAATGAACACCTTTAATATCTGTGAGACATACAAACAATCGTAGGTGAAACACATGCTTATATTTGTAACAGATGCAGTTATAAATTTGTCAAAAATATTTTTTAATAGATTATTTAAAATATGAGAATAGACATACTGAAACCACATGTTGAGAGCAAATGTGTTGTTAAATTTGGATCAAACTGTTTATCTTTCAGGAAAAAACCCTCTACAGACGCAAGTTTCGGAGCAAGAATTGCATTTAAAAGGAGTCCTTACCTTAGAAAATTATAAAAGTTGGTCAAAGTTTTTGTTTATTTCAAAATGGGTTTTTATAAAATACACATAGAAACGCGAAGACGCAAATGTTCAGCCCAATTTCGTGCCCATTTTACACTCGCAGATTATTGTCCTACTATGCAAAATTTACAAATTTCTTTTAACTTTTTATAATGGGGTCAGCAAACGTATATGTATTCACTAGGTATAGTAGTTGTAATCGAGACACCCTGGGATCGAATTCTGAAACCGATCGTCACTAGTTTCTTCTAGTCACACCAGGGAACGTCGGTGTGGTACTTTGAATAAAGGCCAATTCCGCTACCATTTACTTCCTCCCAAATGGGAGGTACAAAAATTTGTGACAAGGCAACTTGATTCGTTGAAATTCTTTTAAACTAAGATTTATATCTTTTGGAGGGTTCATAGTAGTATTTATAAATTTCTAAAAGAAAAATTAGGAGAACAGGGTCTTTTATAGAAAATGAGTTTGAATGGAAATTCGTAACTAACTTATCTGATTTTAGGAGAGAAAGTTCCCGGTGGGGGCACTTATCAAGTTTCCTCCCAATATATACTTCCAATAGGACGCTATGATACCAGCTTTCTCATTTAGTGTTTTTTACTCTAACCCCTTTTAGATTTTCTGAGAACCCTTGATATCCCGGTTTATTGTGACCTCGTTTGAGTGTAATTTCATGTTTTTAGTATTTTCCTTATCATTTTCATTGAACTTGATATTAAAATCTCCTTTTTTTCTTTTTTTTTAAAAAAAAAATGATTTTGATATGTATATTTCTAATCTTCACATCATGTACGGATTCATATTATTTGTTCCTTCACATAGGAATGAAAGCACCTTCATTTTTTTTTAAAAAAAAAGGAAATAGAACAACACAAAATAAGAAAGAAAAAAGGTTTGGAATCACAAAAACAGAAAAGAATTTTGATTATTTCCTAAACTTTTGGAAGTTTACCTATCGAATGACGAGAATAACGAAGAAAATGATTTTCAAATATTAATCCAATTAGGTAAAAAATGAAATGAGGCTTATTTTCATTTAAAATTAATTGTTCAACTTGGACATGTAAGCCGTTTCTCACTGCTACGACGACTAAAACCAACAAACCAATCGCGCACAAAGCGATCAGTTGCACAGACAAATTTAGGCCGTGAGTCCGTCTACTGACGCAACCGAAACCAAGCGATCTTTATACGAATCAATTAGTCTGTTGAACGGATCGCCTATAGAACTGGGTTTCTTGTTTCAATCGAAGCCTGACAAAATAAAATATGAATGTAAAAGAAGGCACATGAGACAAACAATAAGACACATTTGAAAGAGATATTAGTAATATTTGAGATGCATGAGCAGCAGAGAAATGAAATCAGGAGCACGAGTAATAAATGAACTACATACCATAGATGGAAATAACATTAAGGTTCTAGAAGTATAAAAGAGGGAGACTGGTACGTGGAAATTTGTTGGAATATCCCGAAGATGTGAACGAAAACAATTATGAAAGCCTAAATCCAACATTTCGAAACGTTATAGAAATGCAATTGGACAAAGGCAGAAAAGGGGACAAATACTTGTAGTACATGATTCTCAGCACCATAGCTTCTGTATGTATTGAGCAGTGAGCTCTAATTTATCATACAGAAGCGCTTGATTGCATTATAAATCAACTTAGTATCTGAAGCCGGCCACACGAGGGAAAAAGTAACATCCTTTGTCCACCTTTAGCCGAATCTAAAATGGACCCAACTTTCAGCTGTAGCTCAATTTTTACACTTCTTATTACTGTGCGATCCGTTTTTTTTATCCAGGGTGTACATGTGCGCAGCCCAGTACGTGCATAAGGGCGCCCTTCCACGTGCGCACAAGCTGCGTGCCAATAGAAATACGCGACACCATTTCCCTGTTTGCTAATACAAAAAAAATGTAAGCGAAGCACATGGCTAGCGCGTGCATAAAAAGGTATCCTAAGGCCGAATTTTCATGTACGCGCTCACTGCATGCTTTGCTTGCGATTTAATGTGCAGCCAATAAAAATACTTAAACAGATATTTTAATTAGCTACTCAGGCAAATGGCAAGCGAAGTACGCAGCTAGCACGTGCATGAAAAGCCGGCCTAACTCAAGAGTTAAAAAGTAAATCAACGGGCCACACAGCAACTGCAAGCGTACAAATCTGGATTTGAAATGAAAGTTTGGTCCATTTGGGATGAAAGCGAAAACGGGCAAGTAAGGTTAAATATTTCCTCTTGTGTCTGGCTTTAGGTATTAATCGAACGCTCCAGTATCGTTAAATACCGCTCAATGGTTTTGGCAAAGGCATTGAGCTGTACTTAACGATACTAGAGCACTCGATTATATCCAAAGTTCATTGACACATTGACAGCGTTCATCTAATAACACATCCTGCAAGTGGACAAATGAAGTTAACTGTCCCTGTAGGCCTAATATCAGCTCAGATGGTATGCTTGATTTGTAATGGAATCGAGCAGTCCATGATATTACATTATAGTTCCACTTGTTCTGACACTAAAATATAGTTGCGAATTGACAATAAAATATTATTAGAACAGTAGAAAGGAAGTGTTAAAATGTCTTGAAGCGAATTTTAAATAGGAATAAATACATACTTTATACATCTCACAGTTTAATATCTTAAAACAAAAGCATTTATATTTGAAAGGAAAGTAAATATTTGAAAGTCCTCTTTTACAAACAAAAATACTCTCTTTGTTTCACTAAGAATTTAATAATATTCACGTTTGCTTTCAGTACATAGTCTAACTTCTCGCTCGTTATAACAAATGGATTACTTATAAAAGACAACGATAGCGATTTATGTCGTTGTTGTGTCGATTTTTTGTTTCTTTTACATATCTGAATTTGACAACTGCAAATCGTAAGAAGTGAGGCTTTTTATGTTCGCTCTCGCCGCGTGTTTTGCTTGTGATTTCTATAAGTAGCTAATAGAAATACTGTAAGGGCTCATTTTCATGAAAGCTTGCGTTGCTTGCTTTGCTTGAGATTTGGGTGAATAGCCAATTGAAACACGTGTTACACTTACCTTACAACATAACACGCAATAAAACACATGTTTCAATTGGCTACTCACCTAAATAGCAAGCAAAGCAAACAACGCAAGCTAGCATGGAAATCAGCCCTAACACCTGTTTCAATGGACTACGTAGGCAAATCGCAACCAAAGTACTTGGCTAACGCGTACATGAAATGGTGGCCTGAGAATTAAACCAACTGCATGCGCAACTTTGGTTCAAAATTGTGTATCTTTGAAAAGTTATATTATTTTTAAAACTGCTTATGTATGTAATCTTAATGACTAACGTAGACCATTCTCAGTTCCCATTTTACTTTCAAGTAGAAAATGTTTAAATATGTTCATTCTTATTTTAATGTATTTCCTAAACATTTGCAACACTTCTTTTCCCTTGTTTCAACTAATAATTTTAGTGCCAATTCGCTACCCTGCTTTTAGAACTCGAGTGAGCTGGCATTATATTGTCTGGTATTGGCAACATTGATTTAAACTATCTCCAATAAGCACGGAAGCCATGATACTGATAATTCTATCAAACATGAAACTTGTATGTGCAATGGAAAAATAATACGAATTTCACACAAAGTGAAGAATATACACATTTAAACATTCTGTGAACATCGTACTTTAAACGATGTAAATATGCGAATGGTTAGTTTTCAAAGTAGATAATACCGGATTACAATAGCAAAGCAGGACTATGGTTTATGTTCTTCACGCAGTGGTAAGTTTTTCTAACTTGGGCTAATTCCTATTTTCTTCCAATTATAAAATTCTTAAATTGAAATTCTTTGTGCGTTGACAGTCACGAAAACAGAAAGTCCTAATTTGATTTCAATTTGGGCTCCGTCACAGTCCTCACGAATCTGGTGTCAAAATAAAACGATTTAATATTTAGCTAATTTGTTTACGATCACCACTCCTTATTATTCTTCAAACCGGTCACCCTGAGACAGGCAATAGGCAAATTCCTCTTGGTATGTTAGACTAGGTTATTACTAAAACACAAGTTACACTTGTTTACATGACCTAGTCAAAGTTGCCTAGTGGCCATAAATTCAAGTAATTACTTGTTTACATCTAAATAGTAAATTGGCCTCTTTGGTTTCCTTTCAAGAGAAACATTATCGAGACGGTTAACTTGCATTCTTGCATTTTCATTTTAATACTTTGTTATAAAGGAAAAGATAACACTTCATTATAAATTTGATTTATTAAGAAACAATCCTTTTACTTCACTAAAAATAATTGACAATCTACACCGATAATTTGTTGACAAATTTATACTATTACAAAGAATCCTACGGTCTGATTTTTGAAGGAAGTCTTCAGAATCCACCCATCGACATATCTTGAGCACCCTCAGTAACCATCAGTTGGGCGGTTGTTTTGTCATATGTTGACGAGTTGAGCCCTACAGGAAAGTTACACAAAGTTTTAGCAAGCAGTATCAGTAGAAGCAGCCCTACTTAAAGCGGTGGATCCAGAGGACTTCTTTCAGAAGTCAGACTATAGTTGCTTGAATATTTACCTTAGTTTGCATGTTTTTCTCCTGTGTATTTCCATAGGAAATGGTGTGAAAAGAAGAGTAAATATTCTATACTAAATACAGCAAGCTTTTAAGCACAAACATATGACAAGTAAGATAGCATAAAGATATATGTAGGTAGATTTGACAATGCAAGAGTGCTTTCCTTATGAGATCCCTTTCAGTGGACAATATCACTAGCATAAAGATTTTCGTTTATATTTTTTTGTAAGTCGAACTACACATAAGAACTTATCATGTACATTTTAAGAGTCACTTTAATTAAAATATTAATTTGGATTTTTTTTTAGACAGTGCGTATTCAGTGAGGAAATGCTAATCTTCAAGGAAGTGATAGAATTGATCATTCTAAGTGATAAAGTTCCAATAAACATCTGTCCAAAATACGTAGTTCTCCACGTAGTGCAACCAAAAGTTGAGCAACATTGTTACAAATTACGTATAATCTCGACGAAATTAATGTAAAAAAATGTTGACATTGTAAATGGCAACCGAAGTTGTATACGTGGGAATGCGTTTGAGAAAAGTTTATGATTGAGATAGTGTGCTAGAGATTCCCTACAATTACTTTAAAGCTTTTTGGAGTTATTCCTTCTATTGGAAGGCATTAAGGTTAATGTAAAGCAACGATCTCCAACAAAAGATGGCAGCACTACCTCCGTATATGCCTAATGTATTTTTATCGTTGAACGAAATTTCAATGTTGCTCCTACAAATTCAAGCGTAGAGAGTTCTAACTTTCAGGGAGTTCAGAACCAATTCAAGAGTTCGATCAATGCCGATTATTAATTTTCTTTTTGGTTCATTGTTGAAAGAGCTTCATTGTTATAGGTTTTGATATTCACAACAACAATTAAGCGATTTCAACAATGAAGAAAACTGAAAATAAAAACTTGGCATTGGTCGAACTCTTGAATTGGTTATGAACTTTCTTCCCTGAAAGTTAGAACTCTCTAGGCTTGAATTTAT
>JAGDQP010036582.1:3109-18996 GCA_022664845.1 Lepisma saccharinum | reverse complement strand
GGTGGATGTGTAAATATTGGAATAGTGTGCACGTACACACAAAACCCCAATTTCTCCCCCATTCTAATGTCTCTTTTTCTCGCCCTCAGTCACTAAATACTTGCACACGACATTAAATTAGATGGTCTATCAGCATGAGGTGGCTCGATTGTCCATTTCAGTCACGCCGGTTCTTGGACTTGAACATAGGACTTCTCAACTACGAGAACAGAACATTTCTGGTTAACAACATGGTAACAAGATGTTCTATCTAAGATCATATCTTATTCTGAATGAACAAAGGCCCACCAGTGATGACGATTTTAAAACAACTTCATGTAGTTGATAAATCGAAACAATAGGTGGCAGTTATGGTTGTGACTCATTTTGCATTTAGGGCGTCGCAACCAGCTGCTGATATAACTGTGCCTGATGGTTGGGCGAGCGTCTTTGAAATTAAAAAAGCTAAGTCAAGCGCAAAAACTTGTTTTCTCTTTCACCTTCCTCCTTGTGGGACCCATAATGCAGTGCAAGGGTGGATTAAATACAGTAGCATTACACCAACATAGCAATTAACAATAATCGAAGTATTCAATTGACTCCTGACATCATTAGAAAAATAAATAGCTTGTCCCACATAAAATTCTTTAAAATCTACTTTAGTTATGAATATTGCTTGTTTTCTCTCTCTCTCTCTCTCTCTCTCTAGCTTTTTCACGAAAGAGAAAGCAGAAGTAGCTATATATACAAGATGTTAAAAAAATATACATACTCTACTCTTTGTAGTAATATGACGTAATACGGAACAACTTGCTATTTTCTACAACCTGTGACTATAGCATCGATCATTCTAGTATGTTGTTAATATTCAGTTGTTTTTCAGATGACTACAAGTGATCAATGATTATTGTATATGGAACGTATATGTTTGTTCAAAGAAAAAAAAACACTGGCTTAACAGGCCTATAGGCCCTGAGCCTGTCCCAACGCCATCTGTCCTTGTTTAGTGGAACTACGTCCACCTGAGTAACGGCTGTCATCAGCACTGCGCGTACCTAACCACGAACAGGCGTATCAGGGGTTTGTTTAAAGAAGTCTTATAATGTCCGCTGAGGGTCCTTAAAATAATTCCAGATAAGATAGGGAACAGCTATAGTTTCATGAAAACTCACGTATGTATTCAAATAATTATATATGTGATAGGTCCCCATACATGGGGGATAGCACTTATTGCTGTGAACCTACGTGTCAACAATGAGTGACTGCAAATTTAATAAAGTTCAAACATATTATATTGAGAGATTGTGTTCGTTCATTCAATTGGAATATAACTTACTTAGTACTCGGTTTTTCTTAAGTATACGTTTAATAGTAGTTACGCTATACTTCAAGTTATTCCACTCTTAAGACAAATAGCACTCATAAAATAAGCTGGAAATGGAACTGGGATAACTTTGGTTACCAAAAAAAATATTTTTTTTACTGTCATCTTTTGTTAAATGCCTGTCGGATCAATTTTTTTTTTATCTCTTATACAATTTGTACTTACTTTATAATTATTATGTTAATGGTTGTTCTGAATCCATGTAATAATTACAAGAATTTAAATCCCATATATATAGGGTGTCCCCGAAATAATGATGCAAACTTCGGGAGGTGATTATTTACCAAAAGAACCAAAAAAATCCTTAGAAGAACCTCAAAATTATGCATAGTTTTGGAGATACAGGTGATCAAAGTAAAGGCAGTATTGTCACAAATGACGTCATAGTTCGACATATAATGACGTAAGCGGTGTCAGCTTAGCAAACCACACATGAAGTAGTACCGGATTGAGCGAATAGCGCATGGACAGACTTCGCACAGTTAGAAGTTCAATGTCAAAGTATTAAACGGTTGAATAGGACACGCATAGGAATACCCTCTAAACTGTATTCGTAAATCATACGCATAACTTAAATGGAAGTGTTGGGTATTGGCTATTAATCAAATGTATGAATAAGATAACAAAAGGATATCAGAGAAACGTACAAACGGATATCCGAGGTAAAATATTCAAAGATTGTAAAAACGGATAAGCAAAGAGCGGATCGATTCGATTATTTCAGAAAAAAAAAAAATCCTAGACACTTGTTCGATTGTTATTTGAATAATTGTTCGAATATTTATTTCTCGGTTAACTGATCACTTATCCACTGTGATAATATTTTTCGATCATCCGCTCGAATGATGAAATGTTCGAGCAATCAGACACTAAATAATTCGGATATTGATTAAAAAAAAATGAATGATTCAAAAATTACTTTCTTCGAGAGACAGAGGGATTGACACTAAACTCTTCACTGTAAGATTTAAAACAATATAATCGCTAACAAACAGCAATGGGACAGCGGTGTAGGTTCGAGCTCAGTTTATTAAACTGAATTTCATTTAAGATCTTTAGGAATCTTTATCTTTGGGTCAGGCCACGAAAGGGGAGGAGAGAGGGCCGAGAAGCCAGCCATGGCGTAGTTTGAAGGTGTCATTCTGGAATTTATCTCACGTAACTGACGAAAACCCATGGGAAAACTTCAATAGGATGCCCGTTCGCTGTATTCGAACCCAGGACCTTCCGAATGCGTCAACTCTGAGATACGGTTGATCCCACTTCACGCCGTCCGTTCTTCTTAATCTCAATAAACACAATTCCTTCTCTGATGCTCATCACCTGTATTGTACACAGATTCGTGGTAAGAAGAAAAGGAAGAAAAAATAACACAATGCGGCGTGTTTGGGCGTGGACCAACATCAGAGACATGTGACAAAAGAGGCGACCTCCAGGACAAAGCCATCTGTGGCAAACATAGTCAGATGCTGCAGCACTTGTCGTGTTATCTTCTGTACCATCACTCAATGACACCCAAGAATCTTCACAAACCTAACTCACTTCGCTCTTTGCTCTGTCCATCAGCTAGTATCACAACCGAAAGAAAAGAAAATAGCTCCGACAAATACTTTTCCTTTTTTGTTGGTTTCCCTAAGGAATATTCAACAATTTTCAGTCAGTTAGCTCACTGAGTGCAGTGGCAGATCCAGAATTTTCGTGAGGAGCGGGCCGCAGGTGGAATAGTTCGATATTTTCCCGCCAAGTGATTTTTTTTAAAGTGAATTGTTCAAATAATGCTATAAAAATAAATTACTTTCCGTTGACGAGGGGCCGCGCACTCCCTCTCTGGTCCGCCACTGACTGCTGCCTGTGGTCTTACCGACCGCACTGAGCTTTAATTCTGGTTCTCAGGCAAGTGACTGTTCATCAGTTTACTGTATTTGGACAGGAAAAATAAAAATGTAATATGTACGTTTCTAAAGTGTGTATTCATATTTGGTAAATCAGAGTGAAAATAATTTTATACTAAAAATATTTTTTAAAAAACTTTTTAAAACATAATTTTCTCGAACAATTCGTACTAGGTAAAAAAAAAAGGTAAAGCAATCCTCTGTGCGATACGCACGGGCCGTGAACGGCGCATGGGGGATGTGGACGTAGCGCTCCACATTTTCTTGACCTACGGTACGAAGTGAGGTGGGGTCAGTCCCACGCTCGACGCCTTTACCTTCCCAAGGTGCCCAGGAATGCCAAGGACACTCCGGTACTCAATTTGATAGGAGGCTGAGTGCACCTCAGAGCGCTAGGCATGGGAACACTGAGAGAAAAGTCTCCAATGACCTGACCGGGATTTGACCCCGGGTCACCCGATTCATAGTCATACGCCGCCTGAGCCAAGGCGAAAGTGAAAAAAGAAATGAGAAAAGAACAGTAAATATACATCACATAAAACCCTAGAGTTGCTGTATCACTTGGAATAGAGTTATTGCTTCCTTAAATACCAGTTAATATTTTAGCATACATTTGCATCAATACAAGTGAGTGCCAGTAATTCTCGCAGAAACTTGGAAAAGTTGAATCGAGTCCAACTCTGGTCACTTGCTCCAAAGGCAACTTACTCTGTTTCCTACTCGGATTCAAAAGTGCTTGCAACAAATTGTCGAAGTGTGGAAACGGATTACGAGAATGATGATAGTGATCTGCTCGGAGGCACTTAATATCCAAAATCATCGAGCAAGGTGAACCGATGAATTATTACTGCCTTTCATGGGGTGAAGATGACTTGCTAAGAACAGGATCCACACTTTACAAAGTTTCAAAACACTCTGGAGTTCATAGTCCCCCTACAGGGAATCGAACCGGGGATGTATTCATCGCAAGACGACAGAAACACATTCAGAAGTGTTTGCTTTTTAACTAAAGGATTTAATAAACAGAAGACATTTGGTGGCGGAGAGGAAAGAAGAATGGAAACTCTCTTTAAAATCTGGCAGAAGGTGAGAGAGAGCAGAAGCTGAAAAAGGAAATTCAACGGCGAACACAGACGAAGAACCATGAACATGATAATTGCTCTGTTTTGATGCGTCGAGCTGTCTCTTCAGAAGACTTCCATTACTAAGGACGCAGTCAACTCTTTGAAGAAACGCGTGCCCACACACCACAACATAATGCAAAGTCATCTTGGGAGGACGACAAGAGATTATCATCGCCATCAAATCTTTGAATGAGTGAATGAGTTCGCATGCTTTTGTGTAATAGTATATGTGTGTGTGTGTGTGTGTGTTTACTCGTCTATTCGCGGGCGTTAACCTCTTTCAGTACATCTTTCACGTCTGTCAAGACATGCTCACACATACTTTGTAAAAAAAATATTTTTTGTACACATCATCTCTGGAATTCAACAAACGTATATGCTCAACAAGTGTATCTAATGTGTGTGAAAAGTGTGTGGAGTTCATTATGGCTTTCTTATGCTGTTTTCAACGCTTTTCGCGCACTCATTTTTTCTTTCAGGATTCATTTTTCAAGTACTTCCGCTACTCATGGCTTGATAAACTCCGGATCACTCACTTGTATCGGACCTCTAATACATAGTACGAAAAGTGACGAATCAAGTATGCTCTTCATGGCTAAGATCGGCAATTGCCGAAACGATTCTAATTTTATACGTGCATCTCAAGCCGCGAAGTGACTCCAGTCCCTTATTGATTGAATCACTATGACGTCATGAAGAAGTCGGGTGTGATGTGTTTGTATTGCGTATAATAATAAAAAAACACATCTAACCTGACTCTTCTAACCTTTTTTACGTGAAGTCTGTAAAATTTTGAAAATGCGTATAAAGAAAGGAAAAATAGCGTGATTTTACCTAACCTATTTTCATGAATTGTATAAATAATTTATAAGAATATACAAAAAAAGTAAAGTTATTTTATTTAAAAAAAAAAGATTAAAAAATCTGACCTCGTCATATACCGAACCTCCAGCCGCTCCACTAATAATCGACGACGCTCTAGCCATTACACTAAACCATCAATGATGTCATATGACGAGGATGGGATTCAGTATTACGCTATTGAAATAAATTAAGTTCTGTGTCAATTTTTCGTTGCGTTTCGTTTTAATATATATATATATCTATTAAAAAAAGCTTTTTAAAGACATTCTTTTCTTAAACAATTCGTACTAATACCAACAAATAATTTTGTTTATGCATGACCAGAAATAAAAGCATGGAACGCGCCAATTCAATAATTTATAAAGTGACTATATATGAGAGCGTGCTCTATGCTTTTCTTTTTATTCATGCATAAACATTTTTTTTTACTTTTTAGTACGAATTGTTTAAGAAAAGAATGTCTTTAAAAAGCTTTTTTTATAATTTTTTTCAAGCTGTTTTGTGAACCAAATCCTAAAGTGCTCGGCAACCAGCAAAACCCCATATCATTGCTGGTTAGTATTTATTTTAGGATAAAGAAATCTGTATTAGAAAATATTAAAATATGCTTTTAAAACATATAAATATATGAAAGTAACAATGGAATATTGTATTGTCACCCGGCTTACGTCGCTGTGCAAATTTTCATAATTATATGTCACGGGGAAGTGAGTTAAATTAACGTTGCAAGATTTGAAGACACCACGAACCATTGTGAACTAAATAAAAGAATGTAACAATGTTAAAGGACGTCATTATTATTAAATAGGATCCGAACCACGCACGATTTGAAGCGAGGATGGTCAAACGGATTCAGCTACGAATATATGGAGCCTCTGAGATTCGGCTACGTGGATCCTCTTGAATCTGGATCTGACTGGGCATCCCTTGTTTAAAGATGGAGCGAAGTCAAGATGCACGGGTTCAACAAGCGACGGCACTAGCCTCTGAAGTTGTCCATCTTTTCTGTTTTAACAGTACCTATAGTTACGGGACATCGCTACTAGTCCAAGCAAATTAACGTTATCTATTTCGTCCATGCTTCTTTCGCAGTCTTATTCTAATCGTCACTACTCCTCCACACTCCGGACCTTTCCAGAAAACGAACATAGGTGTAAATGACAAGACACCTCCTGCGAGAATACGATGGCGAGAGTGTGACTAAGCCAAGCGTGGAATATCTTTTTGAAAGATGCAGCCTCCGCAACGTACACACGAAACACCTGTGGATGAATTACACCATATCGCTGCGTCCTCTAGTCCAGGGTTTCTCCAGGCAGAGCGCAGCAGGCGCAAGAGAGAAGCAGCTGGCTACAGCGTACAGAAAAGATCACGGCGGAGGCTGAGATCCAGAGAGGAGCGGAAAGGACATAAGATATCAACAAGGTACATATGACGAAATAGAGCCGCAGGTTGTCATGTGATTACAGAAACATTACCTAAGAGAGAGAGAGAGAGAGAGATGATAGCCGCCTCTCATCAGGGTGTGTACACTTCATTTGTAAAAGGAAGAAACTCCATGGGATTAACGAGCTGTGGCGGGGCTCTTGGTTTACAAGAAAGCCGCGGCCGCTGCCACACTCATAACAAGTCAAACATTAACATTAATGCACACGAAAGCTCTCCCCCTGGCCTCCGGCGGATGCACTAATGAAAAACCTCGATCCTTTCGCAGGAACAAACATATTCTTTATCTCACATAATGACTGCAAGGCATGATTTAATAAGTAGAGGACGGTATTTATTATAAAAGAGAACAGGACTAGCAATATAAATGCACATCCATCGCACTATTTTCATTTGCAATCCTAATGGCGGCTTGCATACAGAAGATCCTTGTCCAATATTCCACTCACACTTTAACAATTACTATTAGTACTACAACTTATTTCGCTTCGCACATTTATTATTCCTCTTCAACCACACGATTCTAAAACAATACATTTTTGAAAACATTCCACTGGGGAAAAAATATTTCTTAAAATTGAGAAAATCTGTGAACCAAAAAACAATTAACTTTAAATTAGCATTCTCATTTAATTTAAAATCATTGTTTCTTTCAGAGGAGTGGCCGGGGGTATTACCCCCAGAATCAGTCTATCACCCCCAATTAAAAACAACAAATTTTGTAAAAACAAGGGTTCACTGCTTGTTCTACTAGAATTACGGTCTCTCTTCTCTTTTATCCCCTTTAAAGACCTCAAATATCTCCCTCAGAACACTTTCCCTGAAAGAAACACTGTTTAAATGAGAATACACCTGTTTCAAAATAAGAGCAAGGTGATTCTCATTTTAAAGTAAATGAGAACGCTCATATCTCACTTCTAAGTGAATTGTTTCTCGGTGAACAGGTAAGAACAATTTGCTCAATTTCAAGAAACTAGGGATGGGCACTTGGATCCAGATCCTCACTACTCGGTTCCTAATGGATCCGGTTCCGGATACTTTTGGAACCGGGTACCCGGTTCCTTCAGCATCTGGATCCACCCACCCCTACAAGAAACCCTTTTTTTTTAGTATGTAGTGACCCTAAAATCAGTCAATCAGTAAAACCATTAGGAAGAATTGAATCACGGATTTCATATCTGACAAAAGAATACACTACTACTGTATTGACTTCGCTCTAAAACGGCCACACCAAGCGACCGTAGCTCAGTTTGTTGAACGTTAGTTTTGCACACGGAAGGTCCTAGGTTCGCGTCCAGAGGACTAACATTTTGACTAAAGGTTTTTAGAGCTTTATCAAAGTCGCCTCAAGGTTGCTGTCAGGATGGTATGTTTAAACAAGGTCGACATCCTACACCCTCTCCCTTAATTTATTCCAGTCCAAACCAAAGATGCATAAAGGGCATAATCCCAATTCAAATTTATTTCTTCAGTCACTGTAGATACTAGGAACTAACCTTTGTAGGAGATAGCTCTCCTACTGTTTCAGTTTATCAAATTAATAATCAAGCATTTTCTTACAATAAAATGATTTTAAATATGAGTCAACGGCGACGAACAGTTACGGGTGATTAAGGTGGTTTTAACCCTTTTTGGGGCTGAACTGTGCCTTTGAGCTAAACCCGTTACATCTAAAGGATGACGTCTCTTGGCAATCACTATCTGGGGCAATGGCAATCATAGCATTAGTTAAGGTGCCATCCCGACAGTCGCCTGGTGAAATTGATTAAGTCCCACGTGCCTCACTTTCTGCCGATCCGACGTCAGCAAAGATACCAATTGGATTATGGACGCTGGGTTTTATGGTTTCGTATTGGAGGAAAGAATTTCTCTGTATTACTAATGTCTTCCTGGAAGGCAGCAACTTTGCGCCAAGCTAAAATGCAGTACAAGACAAAGCGCAGGTTCTATTCCTTGTTGGGACTAAGCTCTTAATGAAGAAACCATACGAAAGACGTGTATGACACGCTTTCTCACTACCGCCAGTAATACCAGTTCAAGAGGAGGCAATCCTTAAAAGTTCCGCACTGCATTTTCTGGATTTCACAAATATCTTTGTCCAAAAGCGATTTAATGCAGTTACCACAGCTTCCATTTACGTGTTAAGTCCGAAGCATTTCCCGACGACCGCCGAAGCTGCTGTTAACCAAAGTGGTTAGAGCGTAACTATGTCCTTCATGCTATTATTCAGCTTATGTGACAAAAGAGAGATAAGGAATGTGTATTTTTAGCGATTGCTCACACACAGTGGCTTTACAAATCAAACAAACATACACACACTATTAAGTTGAAAAGTTCAAAAACACATACTGTTTAGCTTGCTTTCTATACATTGTGTTTGCATCGTGTAACAGTGCTTAATAGACCTACCATAAAACCGAAACGGTGATTACTTTTTTAAAAAGTGAGGAATCACATACTTTTGTCTGAATTTTATATGTTAACTAACACTACACGAATTCCACACAATGTCAAATGCATCTTCAAAACATGGTAAACCATGGACATCAGATAAAATATGTAAACTGTAAATACCTTTAATAAGTTTACATTAGATGTAGAAAACAGACAACGACAGAATAAAATGTTCTTTCACCTGAAGTACAGGTTCTTATTCTTTTCATGGCATTTGCAGCCAACCATCATCATATTTGTTCGCTTACGTTTGAAAATAACCTTTCAATGTTACCGAGTTCAATTGTTCAAGAGGATTGTTTAGGTATTAGAATTTTTTAATGGCCTTTAGGCATCTATGACTCAGGATAAGAAAGATAGGGTAGGGGAAGTTAATCGACCAAGACTTATTTTGAAGGTACCACCCCAGCATTTATCTTGTCCCTTGGAAAAAAATCTGCCAGGATGGGCGGTCGCCCGGATCGTTCCCAGGGCCTTTCGATTGCTCTTCCAACTCAGATACGGCCACTTCGTAGGATTGTTTAGGCACCCCATTATAAAAACGGAGGCAATCAGGAAGGAGAAAACCAAACCTGATTTTGGACAACTACATCGCTGACAGAATGAAACAGAATGGACGCTTCAGTCTGACTGGCACATGAGATTATCCTTTCAACTGATGACTTTTACTTACCTTGAGAACAAAGATATTTCGGCATAACATTGTTCCGCGCTGAAGATCTCCCCTCCTGTCCTTCAGCTTCCGCCGTTGGACGGAAATCCCCCCTGTCCTGTATAAGAAAAATGTAACCGAAACCTGCAAATGAAATCCCGTAATTCTGTTTCCGTGAATGCTAAACAGAGTGGTGGGGAAGAGATATCTCTGCAGAGGCGATTTGTCCACGTATGTATGATCTTCCTATAGTCAAAACTTTTAAACTTTATTTTTAGATGGGCCAGTCTAGTAACTTTGGACTTCGGCCCGTCACGATTCGCCCTTTAGTCATTAAATTCCACCCCATGCCCCTGCCGGGATCGAACCAGGGACCTTCGAGTCGTTCACCTACGCCGTAGACCGCACACCTACCCGGTCGGCTCCTACAGTCAAAGAAATGTAATGAATAATTAACTGTTTATTTCTCATGTAAAAAAGTTACCGAGCCGCCGCATCTCAGTGGTAGACTGTTGGCGTAGCATTCGGGAGGTCGTGGGTTCGATCCCAGCGGCCGGCCGTCCTGACTTAGGTTTTTTCAGAGTTTCTCCTCAGTTACACCAGGCAAATGGCGGGATGGCACCTTCAACATAGGCCCTTCCCGTATCCTTTTCCCTCCCCCTATTCCGGCCTGAGCCTTAGATGCCTAAAGGCCACAAATAAAATGTAAAAAGCTAAGATGTATGGATGTACAGAATTTAGTCAAATAAACTCGTAAAATGGCAACTCTGAATCGAGGAAACTAATAGAGTTTCATCTAACGGTGAAATATCGAAAGTATCTTCTGTTGGGTGGAAGGTGATCAGAATATCGTGGCTATGAAGGATTTGCAATTCCTACACTTCATAAAAACCACGAATCGCTACTGCATCTCTGTAACTTGAAATTAAAGAAGGACCACAAGAAAACCTAGCCAGTGAACCTTTAGAAGTTGCGCCTGAAGTGAAAAATCTGCATGATGCGCACGGCCGAAACAGCAGTAGAACAGAATACAAGTTCAAGGTACTACTTAATAAAATAAATAGACGCGCTGTGGCAAGGCTACTGAAGAAATCCATTTAGAGCAAACGGGTACTTATGTTTGCAGATTCTTTGGTAACATGTAACGCCTCATTGACATGCAAAGAAACTGCTATTGACTAACAATACCAAGTGGCATGTCTCGATGTTCTTTTGGAGCTTACAAACTGCTCTTTGACACGCTGTTGGCACAGACGAACACAAGATGTATGGCCGTAAGGTGACGCGAGGGCATTTGGCAATGTCCGTAATTGCTACTTGTCACCCATTTCTGAAAATTAACGATGGGCAAGTTCTTGCGAAAAGAGAAACAGCAACAGTTTAAGAGACAATCATAGAAGCAGGAACATCCATTATTTTGGTCGTGTGTGTGTGTACGTGTGTAGAGTGTGAGGGGAAAATCGCCATAAATGTCGAACGAAAAGTTTCAAGTCTTACCTGTATCTCCCCTTCATATAATATGTATATGTGCGGATAGTTGCTGCGCTTAAGTAAAAATCAGGAGCATGTTGAGAATGAGAAAATCTAGTCAGCTCAGTGGCGAACCTTGAGAGAGGGTGCCGCACGTCCCCTCCTCAAGGAAAAATATACGAGCGTCGGGTTGTTTCCGGACAAATCTAGAAATCTCAAAATTTGGAGATATTTATTTCACATTCCATGATTACACTTAGCAATGTGAGGAAGAAATATGGGCGGAGGTGGCTCAAAGGTAGAGCGCTCACTCTGATGTGTGGAGTCCTCGGTTTGATGCCGGATCGTGTCATGTGGGGGCTTTGTGGAGGGCAAATGCTGTGTGCGTGGATTTTCTCCCGTTATTTTCTTCATTCTACCAATTCTCTCATCATTATCCATTCGGCCTGAGTCAAGGTTGCCTAAAGGTCTTTAAAAAATTCAAATGAAGAAATATGATTAATTTATACTTAAAAATACATTTAGTAGGGAAATATCGAAAAGGTCTCAGATCTACGCCCCCTCACGAAAATCCACCCCCTCAGTCAGGCGAGCATCAACAGCAATATATGATATACCATGCACTATTACAGAATATACTCTAATACGATGTAACAAGTAGTAGTAGGATCCTGCTCTGCTTTGCTCTCGGGTCACCGGGACAGATTGGATACAGACCCGGTTTAAAACTTGACCCGTTTCAGCTCTCGTTAAGAACCACATGTAATTTCCTCTTCTTGGAAGAAAGACTATGTTAGAAGTAATCAAATATCCTTCTAAAAGCTAAGTTAAAAAAGGAACAAGTTGAATTTGCTTGTGAATTGAAATTTTCAAAAGTCTTACTACTGCGTCGAACTGTTTTCGTTCCCACGCTTCCACCTTTTCACAATATAATCCTGCCACTTTTTCTCCTGCCGAATTTTCCGTCCTGCATGTTCATCCTGTCATTTTTCTCATGCCATATTTTCCGCTACCATTTTTCCCTAGAATCGTATGGAAAGTTTATGTAGTCAGTAGTGCTTTCACCTTATTAGAAATGATAGATAAACGAGTCTCAACTACTCTAGTCAAGGATTCGATCACCATTTTTAAAAACTTCTTTCCTCGGTTGCTAAGGCTAAATGCCTAACTAGTGGTGTCAGACTAGAAGGGAAGGACAATAAAATAAAATATTTCTTTGATTGTATCACACTAACTGGAATTGTCTGTGTAGAATTGCATAATTTCTTCTTCACACTTCTTTTTCTTCTTCATCTCATTCGATTACCCATAATTCTTTATAATACACATTTGAGCAACCAGTTTCTTGCCCTTGGGCTTGATAGCTAGGTTCACTTTCAACCTCCAAGCAACGAAAGCAGAGTTTAGCTGAGTGGGTGGGCGCTCTGGCTGCTGGCCTCGTACAAGAGACAAATCAGCTTCAACACCCTCAGGGCTGTTTACTCCCGTTGCTGGTCTTCCGATTATTAATCACAATTAGTATACAGCAGGAGGATTTACTTCGCTCAACGAGTGGGACACGTATGTTAAAGAATGTTAACATTTTCCTCGGCGACTTAAAAACGCTGTGCTTTTACAATAAAATTTTGGAAGACATCATTTTACAATGCACGAGTTACACCATTACAATCATATTAGCGACCGCATCTCAGTCAGTTGTCAAATTCGGCTTCGGATTTCGATGGTCGTAGGTTCACACCCTGCTATAGCCCCTGGATTCACTGCAAAATACAGTTTTCTGAATGCGATACAATTTACTTTTTAATTCGATTGACACTATAAAAAAAATACTTTCATCCTGAGGATTGGGAAGCTTCGCATAATGCTTGAGGAGGCTTAAATCCCCCAAAAGTGGCTTGGCGACGCTACTATTTTAACATGGCTTTCGTACTTCCGAAAGATTTTCGGTACACTGTTTCTTCCCTGCATACATACATACATTCGGAGAAAAGTTTTCTCACTGTTCACTGTGTTGGAACAGATTAATAAAAGTATCATTAATGAAATATGTTTGTATCCCGAGCATTTTCATTATACCTCCCTCATTTTAATCTATCTGCAAACATATGTTAACGATTTAGCACTAAACACATCCTCCACTGTTTTCGTCAGGGGTGGGTCTAGGATTTTCGTGACGGGGTGTGATCTGAAGAACAGACGTGAGACCTTTCCGACAAAAGATTTCTGAGGTGCTTGTGCAAGGGATGTTAAGTCAAACAATACCGTCTTGGGGGGAAATGGAATTAAAAGTTCAAATCATATTGTGATTTTCAAAATACACAAGTTCATAATCGGTACAATTTTGAATCGGACTTAGACAAGTACAGAGAATCTTTTTCTATTTCCAGTGATACTTAAAAACTAAAAAATGGAGTTTTGTGATTTAACACCTTTTATACAAGCACCCGAGATTTCTTTAAATATAAATTTATTGTATTTCCCAGCTTATTGTTCAGTTTTATCATCGAATATGAATCTGATATCCCCAAAGTTTTAAATTTCTAGGATTTGCATTTGAATTTTATTTTAAGTCTTTTGGGAACTTTAATTATTTGCCCCCAGTTGGCCTTAAAGTTTGGCAATGCTCGGTTTTCGTGAACCTGGTCATCGGTTCAAGTCACATAAGGGATTATTGAACGAAGTGGTTTATCAGAAACTGTACCCACATGGCAAGCAAGATTGATTTTTTTTAGTTGATTTTCGCTTGTGTGCTTACTATTGATGTAACAAGTCTGATTTAAGTTAGAATTGATTTGACTAAGTTGATTTGATAATGTAAGTTTGATTCAAGCTGAACGTAGACAGTTGTGTTGATATATTTGCCGCTAGTGTCATGGCAGGAATATTTCAGATTTGTTGTAAGAAGCTTGATTATGACAGGCTTGTCACGTATCAGCTAGTCTGTATGATTCAAACTTGACTGACCGAGCGACCGTGGCTTAGTGGTAGAGCGTTGGTTTACCGTTCGAGAGATTCTGAGATCGATCGGTGGGATTTAAACTCACGACTCCACGCTCCGAAGTCGGCTGCCTTTACCACTCAGCCACACGGCCAGTACAGCAACCGTTACTCTTGCTTTCGTCTACCTTTTTCACGCGTAGACATTTTGCCTTTTTTTTTCGCAATCCGTATTCATTCTGCACAAATTACTTTCCATTTCGTAAACAGCTCGCTGAACTCTCCTCAGCGATGTACATTGTGTTTTACATTTCTACCTCCCAGTTGCTTGATTCCCGTGTCAGATACCCAAAGGTCTTAACATAAAATTCAAAGCTTGATTAAAGCTTTAGCCTTGCCATGACAAGTTTGACGTAAGCTAAAACACTTGACATGGAAAGTTTGCAATAATACTGAATTAAGTTTACTCTGCTATCGGGGTTAAGCTATGTATGTCCTTAGAAGCTCAGCAGCTCACTTAGCACGTTAAAAAGAATTCGTAACCTAAAGATATAGATGGTGGTTCCGGCTTTGCCCGCAGTTGATACTTTCAAAATGGGTCCGCTATTCGTGAACTTTTAATTCCATAATATACAGACAGCATTTTAAGATGAGTTAAACTAATTTTTATTTCTCTAATGCATTTGCAGTTTGTTGGTATTTACTTTTAACGAAAACTATCTTTTTCTGCCATCATACCTATTTGGTATTCTAGAACACACACCTCATTTAATAGCATGTGAGTCAGCCCCTTACAGTATGTGTTCAGGGCCAAAGTAGCCATAAGACGAAGATTGTAATTGCTGAGTGTATGCAAGCGCACTTCTTTTACCTCCATGAAAACTCATTTCATGCTGGACCATATCCAGAAATCTGAATTAAGAAGTGACCTCTTATTTCTTAAAAAAAAAGAAGAAGAACAAGGAGAGCGTAACAGAGAAGAAGAGGACTGGGATGAATTTCTTACACACATAATCACCTCTACACACACACACACACGCATATTGTTTGCATTTATGTGCATGTGTGTGTGTTTTGTAGTCAACCTTGCCGTTCTGGTGATGTTGGATTACTTTCAAAAGCGTTTCACACAGCAACGGCTTCGCCAAAAATTTTACAGAACATCTTGTAGTTGAATGAAGTAGAAAACAAAACATGGTACTCGAGTCACCCAGAGATAAATGCCTTAAACCTTGATGCACGATTCTGGTTTCAGTGCAATTTGAATTTTATTTTAAGCCCTGGATGTTGGAAGAATGGTAGGATTAAGACGTGGAAGGCAACGGGAAAACCTCCACACACGGTGTTTCTCCACAATAACGCCCACATAGCATGAGCTGCTGGAATTAAACTGAGAAACTCAAGCACCCGAGGTGAACGTTCTACCACTAAGCCACCGTGGCCCAGGTTTCAATGGACGTTACTAGCATTACAAATAAGGACATGAAGATCGAAGTTACAATAGAGAAAATAGCATCTAAAGTAGGTGTAAAGGAACGATCTCTAACACTAGGCGGTAACGATCTCTAACATTATAGGCGATAACGATCCCTAACACTAGGCGGTAACGATCCCTAACACTAGGTGGTAACGATCTCAAACACTAGGTGGTAACGATCTCTAACACTAGGTGGTAACGATCTCTA
>JAGDQP010036581.1:0-18997 GCA_022664845.1 Lepisma saccharinum | reverse complement strand
GAATGTTCTAGAGTTACTTTGATATTACTATCAGTAAAATATTTATTTTCGTCATTTTTGATACGTCGTAAATTATGTTTTGACGAATCTTTGTCAAATCTATTTTTGCAGATGAATGCTTTATTACTTCTACTCAGCAGCGAAATTTGTATTTACGATAAAAATATTTGTATAATAAATTATTATTTTTTCCTATGAAGTAAGTTGATGCAAAGTATTTATATACCCCAGTCTTGCCCATATCTGTACTAAGAAAATGATTTATTACCGCCCATACAATTCAATTCATTTTATCTTGTTTATCTACAAAAATGATAAAAAAAAATATGAGAGATACGTGTCACTTACCCATCACAAAGTCCGATCAGATAAGGTACACATACTTCATGGGCAAATATGGTTTGCACACATGCATTAGTACATAACACTTGTACCACACAAGAGAAAGCAAAGTGTATACTTTAAAACGACCAATGAAATACCTAAATTAATTACAGCGCCATCTACTGTCAGCCAGTCTATTACATAAGTTTCATGTCATTGATAGGATTAGTTTTGCATTTGACAACGAAATCGCTATTTCATAACCATATTTACTTGTTTCATCTACCATATTCATCATCCAGAACACTGAAAGTAAAATTATGAATGGACAAGAAGCATAATTTGCCGTAGCTCAGTTGGTAGAGCGTTCTCTTCACATTTCCTTGTGTTCAATACCAACGGCCAGCCATGGTGACTGATGTTTTTCAAGGGTTTTTCCTCAGCCAGACTTGTCAAATGCCGCAATGGCACCTCAACCTACGATCTGGCTGACTCCTTACTTAGTGATAAGAAGAAAAAGATTATATTAAAAAAATAGTAAAAACCTAAGGGGGTCTGAAATTTATATTGAGCCGGACTTTTTGTTTAAAGTTCGTTATGAACGTCATAAACTCCGATATTATATGAATGAAGCTAGAAAATAGGGAAAATATGCTTATTTACCGTTTAGATACTTGTTTACCGACTTTAAAAGTTTACGCTAAGTGAACTAGAATACAGAAACCAGGTTCCTACTCCCCAGGATATTGGCTAAAAAATTCAACTTAAAACATATAACTTTACCTGATTTGCCTGAAGCTGTTACAAATAAGTGCATTCAGCAGAATTTTCGAGGACACCCAACAACAGAAATGAGTATCGCCATTCAACACCTATCTCAACAAGAAGCAGAAGTGTTTGGAAAACAACAAGCAACCACCGACCCCACCTTCCAGCCTCTTCACTCAGAAGCCTTATTATTGTCTACAATTCGGCCCCCCGACGTGGTGCAGAAGGAATGAAGATGAAAGAGAATCCAACTTTGCCCCTACCCCTCCGTCCCATTCTGGTCCACAAGGACATTGCGGCAAAGCTACAGAAAAACGTTAGTCCATGTGTTTGGAAAAAGGAATCACATTTTCAAACCTTTTATGTCACAATTCGCAACGAATAGGAAAAAATTGGAGTTTATCGCTGTCCTATTGCAAAATGTATTGCAAACATGTATGTACATTTTCGTTGTCTTTGCAAAGATTGTATGAGTGAAGGTGTGATTAAAATGAAATGTTTTAACAATTTCAACCTTGTTCCCTACAATTTATACAGCATGGTGGGGTAACCGTTTTTGCTTACTGCTCTCTGGGTGTTGAAACATTAGAGGTTACAAACTATTACATTGAAATGAATATAGAGGAATCTGATGTAAAACAAATACTGAAAGTAATGTGTACATATGTTCAGGTGATTTTAGTATATTTCTGAGGCTAATTGAATCCTTGTAACACTACATTTGTAAAAAAAAACTTCATCAGGTTATTATTTGTGGTGATACAAAATATTGATTCGTTCAAAGGTTGATCACAAAACATTTTAGAAAGGTACAGGTTATAAGTTATAGTAAATGTCCCGACTAGAGATGAGAAATCTGCCCTTGATCAAATTATAATTGAGAGAAACGAAAGAAGTTTTAGTATCAAAAGGTATGAATTTGGCTTTACAGACCTTAAGCGCTCTCGTTTTCTATTGATATGAATAAAAATGTATTTTCTTTTAAACGTAGAATAATAACACGTAGGTCATTTTTCGAAAGAGAACATATAAAAAAAACATACAAAAATGTCGTACGAGCTGCTGAGAAGGGGTATTATGATCGTTTAATTAATAGGTCTAACAATAAAATTAAAAATGTATGGACGTTAATAAATCAAAAAGCAAAAACTGAAATTCGAAGTGTATCTATTGACAGCAGGGGACTCAGTAAATCCAAAGTTATCGCAGAAGGATTCAATAAATATTTTCTTAATACGTCTACATTTTCGAAGACCGTATCCGTACAACGTGGAATCACCTTTCTAAATAATTGGAGCAAAGTATGTTTTTAACTCCAGTTACAATCAAAAAGCAATACACTCATATTCCCAAGCTGTCCAATATAAATTTAACAGGTCCAGACGAAATTGTTATTAAAAAGTATATTCATTAATTTAGAAACCAGCTTTGCTATCTTGTAAATAGCTTTTGTGAGTCAGTTGTTTTCCCAAGAAGGCTAAAAATGACGAAGGAAGTATTATAGATATGCAGAATTATCGTCGCGTTTCTAGTTTGTCGATATTTTCAAAAAAAAATATTTGAGTACGCAATGTTTCTCTCTACACACAAGTTGATTTCTCTTTATCAACATGGTTTTCAGAAGAAAACATATATAGATACTGCACTGTTTGACTTTATTTACAAAAAAAAAAAAAGTTTCAGATACCTTAAATAAGACCCAACATGGCATAGATGTATTTATAGATTTTTCTAAGTCATTTGACAACTTGCGTCATTTGCCTTTATTAACCAAACTATATCAGCACGGCATCAGAGGTGTATCGTTTGATTAGTTTTTATCGTACTTGAGTGATAGGAAGCAGATAGTACACAAATCTTTAGGACTTAATGAGTGAAGTATGTCATTCATTCCTCAGTGGCTAAAATTAACAATGGTGATCCTCAGGGCTTTATTTTGGGGCCTATACTATTTCTATTGTATATAAATGGCATCAGAATTTATAGTTAGAAATTTAGTTTTGTACGCTGATGATGTAAATGTTTTAGTAGCGTAACTGGAAAGACTTATCAGGGAGAAGAAAGTAATTTAAAATCAATGATTGAGAGATTAGTAGAGTGGGTCTTAATAGACAGTTTGAACACAAATTTAGATAAATCAAAAATCCTACATTTTATCTTTCTCACCGACAATTTCGGGTTCCACCCATTCATTAAGTCTGGAATACACTTCTGAAAGCAAATTCTTAGGTTTAACAATAAACGATAAGCTAAAATGGGATGATCACATCCTTGATCATAATAAACAAAAAATGAATTGTGTCTGCTTCATTATACATAGATCATAAGGTACAGACTCTCGACAAAGTCTCCTCTCATTATATTACCCAAAATTCTATGCCCTAATTAGCTTTTTAGGTTCATCACATATTAGTGTAAATACTATTCGTTTGCAAAATAAAGTTGTTAGAATTAATTTTAATATGAGCCCTAGGTCATCATGTAGAGATGTGTTTACGTCCCAATAAATTCTAACAGTTCCATGTCTATATATTTATAAAAGCGTAATATTTACAAAGAATAACAGTCACTTGTTTAATTATACGAGAAATGTACACAATTATCATACAAGGCAAAATAGAAACATTTTTTTCCTGAAAGAAAATTTCGCGACTACTTATTCTACAGGTCTGTATGTACTACAAAGACGATTTAATTTATATTCTATTCATCCAGCATTCTGTCCCTATCTCGGCCAGAGACATACATACATAAAGTACATACATCAATTCAATTTAATTCATATAAAATACAAGATACTGTTTTATTTGTAGGCTTATGTGTAACCCATGACTCAACGGGTATAAATTCCAGTTTGTACGTGATGTTTTTGAGAGGCGACGTTTGCTATTTCCATTTATAGCATCTCTAATACGTTGCTTTAAATGAGTGGAAAGGCTACGTTTAATCGTACCTATATCCAAATCTCAGCATTCACATTTCTCTAGGAAATCTTTGAAGACTCATCTATTTTAATGTAGTATCTCCTTGTATTCAGTCAAAGGATTTATGAGTGGTTTTCAGTAGAGGCATGCACAGGATTTAAGCTTCCCTTCCTTTTGTTCCAAAACCTAGTTTCTGGAGAATGGATATGATGCGGATCTGAAAGTTAGGGGATTTTTTTTTTTTTTTTTTTTTTTTTACTATCTCAGCATCTGGTAACTTCATATTGAACAACCATCTACACATTTAAACCATGTTTTGATTTTGGTTCCATTCAGTTCTCTTACTTACCTCCCTTTCTTTCCCTTTTCTTTCTTTCATCTGGTTGAATTCTCTTTTCTCGGAATTCAGGAAGATCAATTTTGTTCCTTGCTAGAGAGTCCCTGGTTCGATTTCCTGTGGGAACACAACTGATTCAGAGTTCACTAAAACTGTTGATCTTGTCTGTTAGAAGATAATATCGTCTTCATTCGATGAAAGGCAATAGCAAAGGCCTCTTGGTTCACCTTATGCAGGGATTAATAAATCACAAACCTTCCTCCAGGTAGAACACATATCATCATCATCATTATCATGGGTTTCCCATGTGAATGCGTGTGACAGATTTTTAGTTTTCTGACTCATGAGTGGAAACATTGACTGTACGAAAGAATGATTTTGAAAGACAGACTTCGAAATGTGGATAGTGCGAGAAATGGGAAATCAGCTGAACGCAACGAATGCGCATTGGAGAAATTCTGAAGACAGAGTAGATGAGACAACAATACTGTGTACTATAAAGAAAGCAACTGGTTTGGACGTTTGGTTATATTGAAAGATTAAATTGAAGGAAAAGAAGAAGAAGATTAAAACAACTTTTTAACAGTATTAAGGAAGAAAATTCGTACTCTAAGACGAAAAGGAAAGTGAAGTTCACTATGAACGAAGAGGACTAAACTCGTTATGAAACAGCTGCCGCTCTTGGTAGAGCACTGATATTTCTAAGACTGATTTTTAATCCATATTTTATGTCCTTAAAATGTTCTGTTTACCTGTCGTGTGTGTCAATTTTATTTTTTCTGATTATTATAAGATTTCTTACATTGACATATTTTTTTTCTATGAATAATAATATGTAGTGTCGTCTATTCATATTTAATAAGTTAGAATTCTACAGAATAGAATTTTTAGGGAATTGTAGATTAGTTCAACAATAATTATTTTACGTACCTAAATTTTACCAATTATTTACATCGCTAAAAAGATTAAAACGATAAGTGAGTATACATCACGTACTCATTGAAAATCTGTGTATGATAATGTGTGCAAACTTTTCAAGCACCCGTGACGAATACTTTATGAGTAAGTACACAAAAGGATGTGCTTTAAAATAACAAGGAAAGTGTATACTTAAAAAGAAGAACAAGAAAATTGTGTCATTGGTTTATGCTACCATCTATTGTCAATTAGTCACATTACTTTCATGGCGTTGTTGATATTAGTTTCGAATTCCACTACGAAAGTACTAGGTTATTAAATCTCTAGTCATTCATCTATGCTTCATCTGCTTCTAACTAGCATATTTTGTATTGTTTGGCAAATGTAAAGTTTTGGGGGGCTGCGTTGAAGTACTAACAACATTTTCATTGTTTTTAACTTATACAAAATAATACAATCTACCAATACCATCCCCTCAAAATTCTCGACATCTCCTCCCCTCCCAAAACTGTAACATTTTTGTTTTGAAAAATAGATTGAAAACTGCATTTACACCCCTCCAAACTGAAAATCCTGGCGGAAACCCTGAACGCAGGGACTCTGACAACCCCCCTTCCCCCAAAGAGGGTTTCATTCACCAAATTCTCCAGCACACACACACACCCCTAACTAATTTTTTACTATTAAAAATAGATAGAAATTCTACAAAATTCTATTTACGTCCTCCAAATTTGAGTTTACCAATGTCCCACTCCCTCCAAACTCAAAATCCTAAACTAATAAACTAACTATATGGATTACGGAACTAGCAAGTTCATCGCCACTGTAACGAACGTTCACTATTGGATTCTATCCCGGGTAAGATCAAGCCAGTTTTCATCAAGAACACCTACCTCTCGAAGATCCCTTCTAGGGTTGCCACCTGTTCCGTTTAATACGGGATGTCCCATATTTTATGTCAAAATTACGAGTCTCGTATAATGAGTGATTGTTCCGTATTGTGACTAGTAAAATTAAACACATATTTTTAACGTACCAATAATTTGAACAAACAAACTGTGATGAACCGGTACTCTTTTCGAACTGTTTACTTTATAGACTGGCGAGCAGACTCTGTTCACATCTCCAGGCCCCAAAAATGACGTCATCTAATACTCTTGCCTTCTGTTTGCTCCAGTTGATAACAGATACTAACACAAACTGCGCTTGGAAAATTGAAAATATCGAAAGTAAACTAGTTACTTTCGTCTTCGATAATTTCTGATTTGTTTCGTATTTTGGGAGTATTGTCCCGTAATTTATTAATCAAAAGGTAGTAACCCGAATCCCTTCCAATATTGTCCTCCCAACGAAGTCTCGATCTTTCCAACGGCCTCTGGTTTCCCAACCACGATTGAATATCGTTTCCATAGCCTGTCTATCTTTCGAACAAGTAAAACAGAAAAAAAAAATCCAGCTTTTGTCGATAAGGCATGATCAGCGAGCAGAGGAAAAAACTCAGAGGGAAGCGCTAACCAGGAGTTGCTCTCCAGCTATACTGCGTAAAGTATAATCAATCAAAATTTAAGGATTTAAAGGGTTTTGACCCCAAAAATTACTCTTTCCATTTTAAACTGTCATTGTTTACCTACGGGTAATGACGTTATAAATAAAGCAAAGAGTATTCTAAAGATTACCGTGTAGTTTACATTACTCATGGTTGATTCAGTGTTCGATTTGTTATAAATTAAGAAGGAGGGAAGAGGGTTCCCTACAATTATTGGTTACTAGTAAGTTTTCACCTACTGCCTGTTTGGGTAGAAATACTGAATTTTATCCCAGCTTGGAATGATTTGCGGAATCAACAACAGGGCTTCAAATCCTTAGGCACCAGAAAATTCCCTTGGAACCTCCCACCTGGCAAATTGAACACTGCCGTATGCCTGAATAATTGAATCAATTTTTATTTCTGTATAAAGATTTACATTAGAATATTGTCAAACATAACAGATTAAACGTTTGACATTGATAATACTAAAGAAACTCGTAATACAAGAGTGTTGTAAAGCCATATAAGCACTTTCGAAGAACCTGGTGAGTCGTAAAACGACCATTACTGTGAATCGAGTCATCTAACCTCCAAATAGGTTGAATTTAATAAGGTTAGGTTAGGTCAACTTAGCAAATGATGAAATATAAAGCCATATCCATTCATAACATTATGGTTTATTATTCTTTGTAGAGTTTCCGCATCTATCTAGAATTGTACTCTGTGGTATCAATGTTAAAGATCCGCACTAAGATTAAAACAGTAAGCAATCGCCATATCGTCTTGTTCGTACCTGTAAAAGGCATGGATTTATAAATGGGCCCACTGCGTTCGGGCCCAGAGCGCCAAAATTTTGGGGGTGAAATTATGACATAACAGTGTTGCCAGAACAGAGCGCGACAAAACAGCGCTGTCCAGAACAGAACGGGCGTTGATATAACGTTGGCCATAACAGAGTGTGCCAGAAAAGCGTCACTGTCAAAACAGTCCCTGCGTGAAAATAGTGCTAAACAGAACAGCGTATGTCAAGTAATTACCGCTTGAAAAGAGAGCTAATCGAAATTCTGCGTATCGTGGAAAGCCAACCTCTGTCAGATCCAGTGATCTTTACCTAAAAGCGATAATGGACTGATCGATGACATTAAAACACAAATTAATTTATGAAGCCGTTAGATCTTGATCGTTCAAGTCTAAACCAACGTGAACCAATTTTCTGTTCTAACTCGTGTTTACGCGTTTTATCGCTGTGTAGCTTGTTTTAAGGCTTCAGCAATAAGTGCTTTGTAGTTTTATACAACCTCTCTGTCCTTCCGTCTGACTGTCGACAACTCAGGAACTACTAGAGCCAGGAAGATGGTTGGGGTGTCGTTGGAAAGGTATCTTCGAGACGAGTTCAAAACCGTATCATTTATTCGGATCTCAGAGGCGGGTACGGAAATACGAGGGGTGGGCAATTTTCAACTCAGTATCTACTAGGGCTAAAAAGGTGGTTGATATGTTGCTGGAAAGGTGATATATATCTGGCGAGTCGAGTTCATACCCGTATAGATAATCAAGATCAAAGGGCAGGTCCAGAGAAACGGGGAAGAGCAATTTTCAACAAACAAATACTACGACTATGAAAGGTGTCGTTGAAAAAGTCTCGGCGAGACGAATTTAAACTCGTATAAACCACCTAAACAAAGGGCAGATCCCAAATTTCAGCTCATTGTTATTACCGTAGTATTTTATGGTATAATGGGGGTGCCAAAATTTACTGTGTCAGTGATGTATTGAACCCTAAATCTGGACCTAACCTGTACCAGTACCTTACCCCCTACAAAAGCATGAAGGCATTTTTTACCAAGTACTAGAATTACTACACCAGCACAGAAGAGTCTTCAGTTCTTTACCAAATTAATTGTGAATGTTCAGATATGTTATAGGTATGACCAAACGCTATCTGTCTACTCTATTAAAGGAGGATATTAGGGATACCCACTGTAGTGTATTTTTCTGATTCAAAATTATGTTGGGAGAAAAATGGCTACCGGAAAATACCTTCCTATGTAAATCCTTGATAGGATGACTCCTCATATAAATCCAGTGCGAAAACTTACGATATCATGAAGAGTTTTGTTAAAGATCTGATTTGAAAAGGTTCTAATTGGTTTAAATGTAACCTTGTGATTGGTGCTTGAAATCGAGACAGGAGGTGAAAGGGGGCACAAGCCATGCTTGGGTTTATGTGCCAGTTTGTTTGATTTTATTGGTATGAGAGGACTCTGTGTTAAGTTTTCCAACGAAAGTTAAAGAATACAGGGATTGTGAAATTTCGATGTGGAAAAGAAATCCTAAATTTCTGAAAGTGGTGAATTGTTTCTCGTAACTGATTTCTATCAGGAGATTTTGTGTATGAATAGAAATAACGTTTTATTGTGAATGTACACACGAATCCATTTTCATGAATTTGAGGAACGGTAATTCCTGGTTAACAAGAATGATCGGAAAAGAGTGAAATGAGGATAGTGAGGGGAAAATCCTTACAGTTAAATTGTTCAGGAAAAATAACAGTGAAGTTTCTGTGACTGATTGTCCTTTTTTGAAATACTAAAATACCATATTTAGTGAAAACCTGCAGTATCCTATGAGAAAGAGGTCGTATCCTTTAAAATTCTATTTCGAATAAAATTTTGTGTAATAAAATTTTATTAGAATGGTTCATGATAGTTTGCTGATTAAATGAAGGAAAAGCAAACGAAAAGGAAGTTTTGAAAATTTTGTCTAATGACAAGGTATGTATTTAAGTTATTTCTTTGATTTGATTATAGAAAATTTCTTATTTTGGTTAATTAAATTTTCCTTGTTTGTATAATCAAATACTCTTCTTTCTTCAGAAAAGGTGAATATATTAACAGGTTATTTTTGTTAATGAATGAATTGTTCTTTTATAATTGTTCTTCTCCTTGGGTTATAAATATTGCCCAGGAACGTGAGTGTCATATTTTGTGATTTTCTAATATTCACGAAAAGAAAGAAATTTAAGAAATAAAAGCTTTATTTAAATTTTCAAAATATTTTTCACAGTTTCCTTTGAACTTAAACTTCAGGAACACCCTTTATTTGTAACATCGAGGTTGAGTATTTTCTTTAGGTGTTACCAGAGATGCCTACTTAAGGAGAATTTCATACCAGGTAATTGGTTAATAAATGATTAATTATCCCAAGGAATATATGATGAGGTTATTGCTAATAGACAATATGCTTCATATTAAAATTCTGTTATCCTCTACGTCCATATTCTTGATAACGAGAATTTTTGGTGATGTCTTAAAATGGTAAGTAAATTGCTGGATAAGACAACACACATTACACCACCCACCACTTTTTGCAACACTAATATCGTACCGATTTATCCAAACATTTCGCAGAAACTGGCCACACATCTACTGAATCACGTGTCATACACTAGGCTTCAAATAAAATAGAAAGGACAACATTTGAAAGTTTCTTTGTTCTTAAAAACAACCAAAAGAAAATTTAGACACTTAATGAAGAATGATCTACTTGTTTTGAAAGATTTTATTCCGAGAAGAAGTACAGAAAATAAGAAGGCGTTGATTTACCTCCTTCACAAACTGGCAACACTGCGTCTACATCATTTGACTTACGCTGGGGATGCCTAGTTAACGATGCTTAAATATGAAGCATATGAGTAAGTTTTCAGCCGTCTCCATTCATTCTTCTGTTTTATCTTTAACGTACAACCAAATCTTGTTCTCTGATAATGAATCCGGAACGTACTTGAAAACTTGGTGTTAAATTTAATCCACAAAACGAGACCATTATGGAAACAGCAGGTAAGCGTTACTACTTTTAGCGTTCTTTCGCCTTTTATGAACCTTCATCACATTATGTTTTCATATGAATGCAACAATAGGTTTGTATGCAATGCTCAGCCATGTCGCAGCAGTTACTCAAGGAAAGCAGTCGAGTAGTTCAACCCAAAACTATGTAGCGAGTTACCTTTCTAATCTTAAAGGATCCACTCTAAATTTTATCATCTAGTCAAATAATTAATTTTGCTAGTATTATTTCCCCACTCGATAGTAAACGTCTTGCTCTAAATTTCATTCATCTACTCATATATTAAACCTATAGTATTACTATCTTGCTTGATAGCAAACGTCTTGGTAATTTTATTTATATTAAAAGTGTTCAATCACTTCTTCCAACTTCTAAACAATTATTACTTCTTACATAATAGTTCGCAGTTCCACATCGAAAGTAATTTCATAAGTATTGTTGGTATTTGACAGTTCTAAAGTACAAATGGAAATAGGCTGGATAGACATACTAAATGTCAAATTTGGAAAGATGAAAGGAAGAAGTACTTACATTCCCATCTAAGGGAATTTACGAGAACTAATTAACACTTAACACAATAAAAAAAAAAGGTTGACATATATTTCGAGGTAGTTCCTCATCGTCAGCTGTATCATAGAAAGAAGATATCACAGTCACATATTAGAGTAACTACAATGTTAGAATAATTCTTAAATAGCTAGACATAATTCAGTCTATCCTATAATATCAGGTTACACCTACGTATGTGTGGACCGTCTGTGTATAGCTTTAATGCAAAAATGAGAAATTATGAGCGTAAAAGCTAAATGCTTCTTCAGAAATCAATTGTCAAACTTTATTGGACTTCACTCTGAATCAGCGTTGCCACACTTGGTACAATTGTACCAAATTCAGCCCTTTCTGTCATTCATCGGCCCGTTGGAACCACGTTAGCATTTTCAGCCCCTTTTGTAAATAAGTTGGTACGATTATACCCAATTCAGCACTATTTAACTATTGTCAAATTTTCAAACGTGTCTATTTGTTTTCAGACTTTTCCTGCATCTGATATTACTCATACTGTGATTTGGGCTCATTAAAAACACTATTGAACATTTATTCTGTGACGTTACACCGCCTAACCTACGAACTTTGTGTGGAAAATCCGTAATTACTGATTTTCGTCGAGGAAAAGTACAAACGCGATGTTCAAGAAATGACGCAATTGGGCACATGGAGAAAGAACCAGGAGAATTTATATCACCCACACTTCTTGAAAGTTTTTAAGAGGAATCAATTGAAGCACACGTATATACTACAGTATTCTTCGTTACAACACATAGTAGAATGAACAATAACTGAATGCCTTTTAGTTTCGTTTTATAGAGCTATGTATTATATTGGTGTAGAAAAAAATTGAATTCAGCCCACTTTGTTTCAATTTGGTACTATTTGTAAACCCAATCCAAGGCTAGGTTTGTGGCAACACTGCTCTGAATACGAAAGGCCAAACTATTTCATTCAAGTGTGATAAAATATAAGGGAGAAAAGCAAATCAAACTATTATTTTACGATATGTCGAAATTGAAAAAAAAAATTCACGAGGATTTTATTTACGATTGAATGCCGATTTCTGTAAGTCCACATTCTGTGACTCCATTCCTTCATTGATCAATGTCTGCTGGTTTGATGCGATTTCTGTGAGGTTTAATTTTGTGATTTATCAACGATCTGTTAGCTCAATTCCGATTTATATAAATCCCCCCCCCCCCCACGTTATGTCAGTCAATTTACTAATTAAGAGTCAATTCTGCAATAATTCAACTGACTTGAATGTGTTTTGAAATGTGATTATCTAATTTACGAATGCATTCCCCGGTAACATACACACGTTTTCTAAACGTTGATAGTCGACTATAATATTTCATAACACTTTAAAACAATAAACTTTGAAGAACTAAACCCAAATATAGACGAGCTATTTTCAACTTTAACTCAATGTGTGTATGTCACTTTCATATTTATGTCATGTATGACGACAAATTTAATTATGAAGTAAATATCACAGAAGCCGCATAAAATGCTATTTTTTCCATTATTTTTTTATTTGTTTCTTTTATTCGCGCAATCGGTGGTCCACTTAAAAGTACTTTATACTTGAAGTGTGTGGCTAAATTTCTTCTTCTTGTGATGTCACTTACACGAAAGGTTATTATATATATCAGATGGTATTTGCTAAAAATACTTTTTTCTCTAGTTTGTGTTGTACATCTAACGCTGCGATGTCACAGATCATAATCATAGACTTAAACTTATTGTAAGGTGGAAAAAAGAAACAAATAAGTATGCACAGGACATAAAACACTTCCTACATGATAAACATACACATTTCGTACTAAAAACAAAATCTTTGATGACGTCTGAAAATGTTTCGAGGTTTACGAGCGAAAAGCTTTGCGTTTTTTTTTTAAGTTCAGTGTTCAAGTTGGCTATAGTATAAAGTGAGTTTTATTTGAATTATTGACTTTTCCTGCGTTGTAACAATGAATTTATTTCTGGTATATTTACAATTTAATTTTTTCCGCTGATTCGATTTATATGTTGTACTTATTTGTCTACAGAAATGGAATCCTCTTGGGTGAATAATACATACGTAAATGTAGCGTTGTTTTCCAACATGTACAAGTTTCATAATAACTAATCGGGACAATTAACAATTTTCAATGAAAGTGTCATTTGAAAGGTCTCAGCGAAAGGATTTCAAAGCCGCATAGTTCATCCAGATCCGATGAGCAGGTCCCAAGATAGAACGAGATTTCCTTTTCCCATAATAACTAATGAGAGACAATCGACAGATTTCAACTTAGGAATTGTGGCCGGTTGCCCCTCCACAAATTCTACACACTGCCCTGGATAGCACTGGAAGTGCGAAAAACAACTGATCACCTTGGAACAGGAGCTCCAAGTGAGAACTGGCATCACTGCTGTGAAGGGAGCAACGCCATCTAGCTCTTTTGCTCGGGAACTCGCTCTCTTTTGCTAGTTGACTTCGTAGGAGAAAGGCGCAAGTTGTAACTGTTCGTAGAAGTTCGATGGAGAGTTGACTGAACAAGATTACATAATTAACGTATAGACGTATGTGATTGTAAAGCTGCGAATGATAGAAGTTTGAGAAGATATATAATTAGTACACCTGCTGATGTTTCTTGTGTGAGGACAGTCTGCTGATGGCATGATTTCAGGGGATCGAAACAGTTAAGTGGTAACATTAATCAACAGAGCTGTTTACAGTGCTTCAGTTAACAAACTTTATTGAATGGCGTGGTTACCCAATTTCATCTTCAATACGTTCATTACCATACCATGTATCACCTTGTACAGATGCAAATACGGTATAAATATTAGCTTCAATATATATTCGTATATTGTACAAATCCTTTTTATTCAACGTGCTGTCGTATTCCGTACAATGGAGGTTTATCCCTTATCAGCGTGCCTCCATTCTTGTTTGGAAAGGGTGAAACTTTGAAGAAACTAAAACAGCGGAAGCAGCGTTAGCCAAGGTAGCACGTGTCCGTCCCCTTGTACAATCATCCTTGTACAGTTTTACAAGGCAACGGGCATATACTAGACCTACGAAGGTGTTTGAATCGTCGTTCTAAAGGTCTTGGCGAGACGAGTTTAAAGTCGCATGGATGATCCAGATAGGATTAGCTGTTCCTGAGATAGAGAAAAGGGGGATTGTAACTTCCCCACAGTAACTAATGGGGACAATGAACAACTTTGAACACCAGAACTTTAGGGCTAGAAACGTTCTTAAGGAGTCATTCGGAAGGTCTCGCCAAAACTTTTCCAACGACACCTGGGACTGTGCTCCGCCTCGCTTGTTTATAGGTTCACAAACTAACTGAAATTATACCTTCTGTTGTAATTGTCGTAACATTGTTTTTCATATTTTTAAAGAATAAATACACAACAAATGGTGGATGCCAGGAAATAATAGCGTTTATTTCCTCTTCTCCTTTTCTCCTCGATGTTGTAGAATTTTGTCATACCGAGATTAGTAAGGTTTCATAAGATTTTTTGTATCTGGTGTAATTTTTAATTCTCTAATTTCAAGTTGGGGGCTTCACAGTCTAGTGGTTAGAGCGTTGGACTCATGTCCGCGTGATCCCGTGTTCAATACTCGGCTGGAACACCCCACTTTTCGGCGTCCACCCAGTGTCGTGAGGCAAATTGGGGAGTCACGTGAATAAAGAAGTGACGACCACTCGGTCTAGAAAGCCCCTGATACGCCTGTTCGCGGTCAAGGTGACGCGCAGTGCTGACCCCACGGCCGTCACTCAGGTGGACGCAGTTCCACCAACCGCGGACAGATGGCGTTGTGGCAGACTCAGGACCTTTCGGTCTGTAACGCCAGTGGTTATTTATTATTTAATTTTAAGTTGAGTGGTTTTGTTCCTCGCCAAGTAATGAAGAGATCCTGGCTTCGATCCCTGGTACAGAGGACGTAAGTGGTTCGCAGTATCTTCCCCTCTCCCCCTTTCAAATTGTTGGTTTTATTTTTATTTGCGTTAATATCATCTTGATATGATGGAAGACAATGGTAAATCACAATAAGGTTCACATTGTCTAGGGACTTTGCCTTTCCAGAGAACTCTTTATCACATCTTATCATCATAATCGTTTTCCATATATGGATGTATGTAGTGTAGTAGTTATAGATTCTTGATTTTTCTCAGACATCTTTGAAAACATAGAGCCTCCGAAAGAGCGATGAAAAAAAAAAGATGTCTTGGAAATATGAACATAGAAAGAGCAGATGAAAGACCAAATACTAGAAGAGCAAAAATAATTTTTTTAGGGCATTGCTTACATAAAGATGGTTAATTAAAGGATGCACTTGAAGATATGGTTGGGCAGGCACGTACGCAGAAGCTGCTTTCGGGGGGACCGAGGTCTGTATGGGTATGAAATTTATAAAATGCTTATAATTTTGTCGAAAATAATACTAATTCACAATAATAATAATAATTTTGGGGGTATAGATCCCTAGGATCCCTCCTCCGTACGCCCCTGTGGTTGGGGACAGATGGAAGTTCAGAATAGAGATGGTTTAACTCGGAGCTTCCGGCAGGAGTTTCGCTTTGGGGGTAAGTAGAGTTCTGCAGGTCTTCCCAGGAGTGTCTCTAAATAATTGAATAAAGAGCTCGGAATAAATATAAATACAGTGGAACCTCCATTAAACATCACCGTCGGGACCGGGACTGTGACGGTTAACTGGATAGGTGGATAACAGAAATTTCATTATAAACGTGTACAGTAACGAGATTTCAAATATTGTCAGGTGAGGGTGGAAGTTGGCGCGCGAACTCAGTCACTAGCCTCATCGCCGAGGAGGCCTTCACAATCAGAAAACGTTCCGGATGTCGCTCAGAAAGAATCGGTCTACTGCGCCTGCGCATCACTATCCCCACACTCTCGATCCACGTTCTTTGTACTGTAAATAGCATTAGAAACAACCGCCGGGGAAAGCCTTTTTCTTTCTTTTTTTTTGAAAAAAAAAACAACTTTTTATTCAAAAATCTTTTATTAGTTACGTAATATATTTCTAATCAAAAATGCACATGTTTACGATGACGAATAACATAGAACAACGGTTAAAAGAGAGTAACGGTTGATCGAGGTTTTACTGTATTTATCAAAGGGCTCGCACAAGAACTTACCAGCGCCCTGCTTTACATCTATGCAGCAGGGGTATACTTCAAATAATTTAACTAAGGGCTCGGAACAAATATAAAAAATTAACAAAGGGCTCGCGCGAGCCCCTGTGAACCCCTTCCAGCACACCCCTGTCCTCCCATCTCTCACTGGGGAGTCTGACTGTGACAGTGCAATATTATCCCCACGGTCACTCCTTAGAAGAAACCCCTCTGAAATAAGAAATGAAGGTTCTCAATTCTCATAAGAAAATAATGTACATGTAACAGAATAAATACAATTAAAATGAGGATCACTTGTTTACAAAAAAAACAAAAACTTTTCTCTTTTAACTATGGAAATGGGTTAAAAATATTGAAACATCACTGCCAGACACATATTGACTCTTGGAAGAACTGGCTACGAATCTTTCAGTCACGCTTGTCACAAAACTCACTGATGAATATGCAAAGATGTACACTGTTTTTATCCAGTCACTTCACATTTCGATTGAAGGTGCAAACATGCTTGTTTACCTTCCAAGACACATAAGTGAGTGTCGGAGAGGAAATGAGAGAGGGAAGAGAGAATGATCGTTCACTGAATTTTAATGGACGTCACCACAGATCTTGTTTGTGCATCCATATTTCAAGCTAAGAATATTAGAATGGGCTTTCTGTATTTTCAACTAGGGGGCTATAAGATTTTTTTTGTCATGAAAAGATAAAAAAAAATGTCTTGAAGAAGGCCAACTTCCTGGCTTACCCTTTGTAATATTAAACTATCGATGTTTTGTCAAGAATAAGTAATGATTTTGGAAATGATTAGAAGAAACAAGGCATGAAATGTTAGCAGCTACGGCGACCAGAATGTTAAATAAGAAAAGCTTACTAGAAAAGTCTGGAAGCAAGTCAAGTTAGAAAACTGATCTCAATTTCTCTGCATAATTTTGTTGGCGCTCAGCAAATACTGATAGATGTTATGCCGAGAGGGCCATGAACAGATATATCTAATCGATATTAAAGTATTTCAAAACGTCGATTTTAAAACTTATTGATATTCGATATATCGATATCTCAATTCGATATTTCGATTCAATATGCAGCTCAATATTTAGTTCAACGTTCGATAGTATTTCGATATTAAAAGAAATAGAACTTATATAAGTATTCAATTTCAAATATCGAACACTATTATTGTCTACTCAAATTATCCTTGAAGGTAAGCAACGCTGAAATCATTATGTGGTATTTGGGTAGCCTAACTTCCAGGGAGTTAAAATCCACAATAATACTTATAAAAGTGTTTTTACTATTTACCTTTTTAGGTAGATTTCGAAGAAAATATAACTATTGAGATCGGTACGATATGAAAGTGTATATATATATATGCCAAGTGCATGAGCCAAGTTCTTCACGTCAGAAAACGTCAGCACTGCCAGAAGCATGTTATACAGGAACAAGAGTTTATGGCAAAATCGACGATTTGGGGGCCCCGTAAGAAAAAAGATGTTAAAGATAGGAATATGAACTTTTGCCGTTAAGGAGATATGGTAAATATGTGCAGATGTACAAAATTTCATATTCGTATCTCAAGCTATGTTCTAGTTATGGACCCCTGAAATTGCACATTTTAGGCTAACTGACTCACTCACTCACTCATCATATTGTTTAGGGTGTTTGGAGTAAGCTAGAAACATGAAATTTGGTATGAAGGTAGAGGATGATAAGTAGATAAAGGAAAAATTCCGACATTTTGAAAAGGTCGCCATCTTGGATTCAAAATGGCCGCCAAACCTAAAATTTCAAAGAATACACAGCCTAAACGACTAAAGATAGAACAGTGAAATTTGGTATGAAACTACATCATTGATAGCAAATTAAGAAAACTTTTTAAAAATTTGAAAAAGTCGCCATTTTGGATTCAAAATGGCCGCCAACCCTAAACTTTTAAAGAATACACAGCCTAAACGGCTGCCGCTAGAATAATGAAATTTAGTTTGACAGTACAACATTATTAGTAGATTATGAAAATATTACAAAATATCTCTAAAGACGCCATCTTGGATCCAAAATGGCGGGCGTCATAAATCCATTTTCCAACTGCTTGAGCCAGAGATACGAAATTTGGCATAATGATGTATTATCAAGAGTAGTTTAGGAAAACATAACAACGTTTTAAAAAATTCACCATCTTTGATTCAAAATGGCAGCTGAAATACCATTTTTCACATCGTTCGAGATAGAGAAATGAAATTTGGTATGACAGTGTATCATCACGAGTATGTCACGAAAATATAAGAAAACGTTAAAAATGTGTCCATCTTTTATCCAAAATGCCCGCCTAAGCCCCACTTTATAATGACTGAAGCTAGAGAAACGAAATTTGGTATGAAGGTGTACCATTACGAGTAGGTTAGAATAAATTCGGCTCGTCTCCCCTACTAGGTTACAGTTCCCAGCTGGAGCCTGATTGCAATAAAGGGGTGCGCCCCAGCGAGGCCATCTTGGAATTCTGGGGGCAGCGCCCCAATGAGGCGAAGCGAGTATATACATTACACAAGTGTAAAAAGCTGCGAAATACGAGCAAAAGCACCAGGGGTGCAAACTGTCCAGTCAACTCCTTCAACCTTAAAAAGTGGTGAAATGGAATATGGATGAGCCTAGTTCCTCG
>JAGDQP010036580.1:0-18997 GCA_022664845.1 Lepisma saccharinum | reverse complement strand
TTTCACCTGTTCCATTCCTTGGACAATCACCTTAGAGAACGCCAGTTCAAATCCCTAGTAGAGGTGCAAAATGCACTTGATACCTTCTTCGCTTCACGGCCCACCAAGTTCTACCGCGATGGAATCCATGGCCTTCCAGAACGTTGGCAGAAGGTCGTCGATGCTGATGGGGACTATTTTTGATCTTCCAGGTACGTCTTAGGTGACATATCGATGTTCGAAAGTGGTGGGTGAAAAAGCGACAGAACTTTCTTGCTTACTTTTATAGTTGTCATCGTACAAACGGATGATGAAACAGGAGTGTCAACTTGATAAGATGTAATATCCTCATATATTGAGAAAGACTAAATTACTCACACAATACGCCAAGTATGTACTGGTTAAAACTTCTCGCATAAAGAAAAACATAATAGTTATTGAATCTTTATTTGAATTCGAAGTCGTAAACAATCCCGTGAATGTACCTCCTTACATCCATATACACGTAACATCTAAGACTATTTTAAAAAAGGTCCCAACTTACAACAAACCAATAAAATATCTTAGCAGAGGCGTTGTCAAGAGTCCTCCAAACAACGCCACCGTGATGAGCTGTCAGGGTAAAAACCAAGCATAAGATTAACGAATACAAAACAGTTCACTAAAAGAAAATAGTAACCAATGACAATATCGTAAACAAGATTATAAGGCCAGTGAACCTTGTTTATAGGAACAGAAAATAAAATAAAATAATACCTTTCGTACTAATTAGATCATAGTAAGCAAATCAGAAAAACAGAAAATTCAGCTGTTATATAGCATAACACAATTTGCCTACTTGGCATTAATTGTTTACCTAGCAGGCACGTTTACACACCTCAAATGGTTCAGCTTTAGATAACTTGTATATATCTTTCTTTCTTCCGAACACTGTTTTGAACATTTTCGTAACTTTTTTTCACTGTATTTACAAATGTATCAATAAGAGCTGTGCTAGTTTAGGACAGAAGTAAAAATGAGACAGAATCGGGCATAGAACATAGGTTGATTCGGTGCACTGTTAAAAGTTTTCTGCCCGTTCCCTGGAAAATTCAGGCAACTGGGTTGAATGGAACATGACTGACTAAACGCAGAAACCCTTCAGTTTCCAAAAATATTCAAGCACAGAATACTATATTAGCGGATATATACTGTCAGAATGCAATAAATAATGTGTGTAAAAACTATGTTAATTGAAGATATTACTAGGAACTGGCCACACCGCTGACCCTGGGATTTTGACCAAACTTGGCAGAGATATAGCCCAATATCAGAGATAGTGATCTGCAATATTTGGACCGACGATGGGCACCCCGGGCAAAGATACGACACTTTTGAATTTACATGTGAAGTCAATGGAAGCGTGTTTATGAGGGACACTCACCAAGTTCATCGATTTTGATGAAAATTCCTATGTATGTACAGTGGCTAGGTAAACCATCACAGCCAAAACTGTAGCTGCTATGCTCAACAAATAACGACAAGGGGACCCGAGAAAGATGGAACGTAGAAAGCAAGTAAGTCGATAACAGAGTAAGAAAAACACCTTTTCTTTTACAAACTGAAAAGTAATTTGGTATTAATAGATATTGGACAGGAGGCGATACATGCTGGAGGGTATATCCACAGTGACCGCCATCTTGAAAAGGGCAATCTTCACTCTGCTTCAATTTTTTAAATAGTAAGTGGGTCAAGTGATATATCAATGTGCGCTGGAATGTTCCAAGAAACCGTATGACGAAGTTAGTTTCTGGTATTCGAAATGTATGACGAAACGACACGTGAAATTGATCAAGAGAATTTGTGAGACGAATGATGAGAAGACGTTTTCTGTTGAAACAAGTTGAAGGAACGAAAACCAAACGGTCACAAAAATAGTTCCCAACATAGTTGTAACCTTTGATATAATAGTTTGTTTTTTGTTATCTTATGCTGTTTCAACAAAAAATGTTTTCTCATCATTCGTCTCACACATTCTCTTGGTCAATTTTACGTGTCATTTTGTCGTACAGGATTAGAGTTATGCCAAAACTAACTTCGTTATGGGGTTTCTTGGAACATTCCAGCGCGGATTGATATATCACTTGACCCACTTACTATTTAAAAAATTGAAGCAGAGTGAAGATTGCCCTTTTCAAGATGGCGGTCACTGTGGCTATACCCTCCAGCATGTATCGCCTCCTGTCCAATATCTATTAATACCAAATTACTTTTCAGTTTGTAAAAGAAAAGGTGTTTTTCTTACTCTGTTATCGACTTACTTGCTTTCTACGTTCCATCTTTCTCGGGTCCCCTTGTCGTTATTTGTTGAGCATAGAAGCTACAGTTTTGGCTGTGATGGTTTACCTAGCCACTGTACATACATAGGAATTTTCATCAAAATCGGTGAAATTGGTGAGTGTCCCACGTAAACACGCTCTTATTGACTTCACATGTAAAAATCAAAAGTGTTGTATCTTTGCCCGGGGTGCCCAACCCTCGGTCCAAATTTTGCAGGTATTGATATTGGGCTAAATATCTGCCAAGTTTGGTCAAAATACCAGGGTCAGCAATCTGGTCAGTTCCTAGTTCGTGAGCTGGATTTTTCCTCTGCAAATTACAATGTAGATAATATTTCACAGAAATGCTACGTTTAATGTTAATAGAGAAATGTCCCATAGGATTCAATTATTAGCACTTGTAATATTACGTCATATTAGGATAATTACAAATTTATCTTATGAAAGGATTTGTCTGAATTTATTTGCTGCACAAGTCAGTTCTTATATCAGTATAGTCAAGAAAAACACACAATTTTTAGTTAGTACTGGTAAGTTAGATAATATATCTTCTGATATTGATGGTCTTAAATACGTTTTAATCGATTTTAATACTTAAAAATTCCATCCATATTATGACACAGAATCATGTATGTTTAGTAAAATGTGGAGAATAATTCCAAGGACTTTGCAGGATTTTAACCGAATCAAAGTAATATATTCCAGTTAATCCCTTCGTTGCAAAATCCAGATTTTCTTGTTTCTGTTAGTACGATTACATTTGAGGCATTAAACAATTCGTGTCCTTCTAAATTATCTGCATAAAATGTTGCAAGTTAGCAGCAACTGTTATTAATTAGGGATTATGTAAGTAGAGTATTTAAGTGTGCAGTAGAGTAAGTATTTAAGTTAATTCATTCTGTATGCAGGAATTTTTAAACTTTATTAATATGAGAGAAAAATTAAAACCGGAAGAAGGAATTGTGAAAAATAATCGAAGTTCTCTACTTCACTGATAATGCAGAACCCTGACTGGTTGTTTCTGTTGATATATCAACAATACAGTCCAGCAATCATTCCATTCCGGAAGAAGATATCGCTTTCGTCGCTTGTGATTTTGAGCTGTACCTGGTATCAGTATGTTCGTAGGAACATTTCATCGGTGAGTGGAACAAGCCACAGTCTCCAAAATCGTAAGAACCTTTTACTTGACTAAATTAGAAGAATGATTGTCACAGGAAAGAAGTACACCTAACAGAGTCAAATCCATGATTATGTTTTTGACTCCTGAATGAACTCCAACCACTTGGTTGTCAAATTATAAACTACTTCAGAAACCATGGTTATATGTGAAGGTTCGATTTTATTTTCTGTTACGGTTTCTGTGGTTCAGTTGTTTTGACATTAACTTATAAAAGCTTCTTTGATTGTCATCGAATTCTTAAGCTCTGCTTGATAGTCTGGGGCGTGAGCGAAAGGGAAAAGTGAGCGTGAGTGAAACACTTTCCCTCTTTGCAAAATTAACAATAGTCTGGTGTATTCTTTCACCCAATAGGAAAATTATTTCATTCTGTTTCCTGTTAAAAATATAGCAGATTCCCAGCTTTGTGATAAGTGGATTCGTTATGTGTGATCTCATCCAGGATAAAATCTTGCCAAGTATTTTGGAAGAGCTAGATAATTTCCAGGAATCGAGTCCTCGCGAACACACTCACTGACCTCTTAGGAGTATATTTTGTTGAGCAAACGTCCGCCCTGTTGTAATAATTTTTCGGGATTTTTTTATTCTGTTTTAGCTTGTGTTGATAGCTAAAACCTAGTTCCTTTGTGTAGTCCATTCTTTTACTTATATTTTGAAAAAGAAATATGCTGATCGATTTATCCCGAAAAGTGATCGAGGGACGTCATCTTTCAGGCACGTGACAGGTTAGGCTATAACCTTGTTTAGTTCATCAATAAATTTAAAAATAAACAAAAAGTATCTTCCTGACAGTGTCAATCTTGTGTTCATTTCGTTGAAGCAAACTGAAACTTCTAAACTTACGATTTTGCAGATGTTTTGCTTATGTAGCTATGTAATCGCAATGATTAAGTTTCGAAATTTGCTTTCCGAATTATCAGCCGATTATGTATACGTATTATTTCTTAGCAAAACAATTTTCCACTCCTCGGCAGTATAAATTAGTATCAAATTATTAATTCTCTGATAAGCATGACAGATATATTACAAAAGTTGTCTTTGTCGAAAAACATTTTCACTACACAAGAAATAGTAATTTTCAGATCAACTGGGATAATTTTTATGTATGTTCAAGTAAAAAAAATCTTGATCATGGATATTTTACCACGTGCAGACTTAAAGTCCGTCTAGGTTTGGTCTTATTCAAAATATGCTGTGATTAGATAAATATCCATATACAAGTATATGAATTAACTTCTAATTGCAAAATTCAAAGCTTCTAACTGTAATCTGTGTTCGTCTGAGAAGAAGAACTGTTTTTGACATTGCTCTGAAAATATGTGGTCTGAGCACATGTGGTATGTGCTCTTACATTGCTCTTTCACTGTGAAGCTGTGATGAAGTATTTTATTTGAATAAGCTGAGAAAGCTGCGGATATATTCATCGTCAGGTGAGGGATGGATGTAGGGACAGTGTTCTTACATATGTGTGCGCGTGAATTTAGTGGCTGGCGGAAATTAACCAAAGTAGAGTTGAATTAGAGAATTGGCATTCAATTGCATATTAGATAACCTTGTATGGTTGTGGATATCCTCAACAGTCCTCCGATGACCAGTTTCTCAACATGAGCTATGTTTTCTGCGGTGAATTACAAGTAAAAAGTTAATTCACAGTAAGGAGGAAAACGGCGCGGACTTCTTTGTATGCACCTCGTAGTTCGGTCATAAAAACAGACGTTTGTGATTGAAAATGGATATGTTCCTTACGAATCTTCTTCCCCACTGTTAATACACCATGCATGAAACTTCCTTCTATACTTCTTGACCTCAGGGGAAAAGGTTCGCGTGACCTTGCTGCCACGTGTCTGTGACAAAAGGAGAAAATAACATGTAGCAGTAATATTTAAACTTGACTTTAAATGACAGCGTTGAGCAACTTGTGCTGACTTAACTAATGACCAGTTTTATTATTTGGGCCATTAGTTTCTTTTGTGTGTGTGTGTGTGTGTGTGTGTGTGTAGGACTTACCTACATGATCATAGTTTTTTTAATGTCACATTGATGTCAGTAAACACGATGTTAATATCGCCTGAAATTATATGTCAGAGGAACTATATATGTTTAAACACATTATTTTCAGTATATAGTGTGAAAAAGTAAGTTGAGTTTTGTTTTTACGACTTATTTGTTGTGTTTTTCTTTGAGATCGTACTGTTCGGGCACTTCTACACGAGTGGAGAAAATGCGGTGGTTTTAACCGCGCCTTTCAACAAACCCCCCCCCTCCGCCAAAAAAAAAACCACTGACGTAACAGGCCTATAGGCCCTGAGCCTGTCCCAACGCCATCTGTCCGTGTTTGGTGGAACTACTTCAACCTGAGTAACAGCTGTGTGGTAAGCACTTCGCGTACCTAACCACGAACAGGCGTATCAGGGACCAGACCGACAACAAAACCCATGCTTTTAAGTGTCTACATGAGCGTTTTCACCGCGCGGTTTGGAGCGGTGAAACCGCGGTAGGCAGTTTCAATAGGTCGGGATGCGTCAAAACAGCGGACGGAAGAAATTTGACCCATTTCTACACAAGGCAGTATCGTTCATATAGATAGGACGAGCGTTTTTCTGGCGGATTAACCGCGTGGTTTCCTCCGCCACGTGTAGACACACACAAATGGAGAAGGTTACTCGCGGTGAAACCGCCGCGTTTCCCCCGTACGTCTTAAGATCACTTGTTCAACTTGTGAATAAAAGGTGGTGGATGTGCAGACAGGTCTATGAAATCGTGATTTTTGGAGATCTCGGAGTAAAGATGATTTTGATATTCCACTGAGTATTGAAATTAAAATGTGAAATGCGAATTTTGCACGTAGGAAAGAATAGGTGGATTTAGTTACAATGGGAAAAATACCAAGAAAGGAGCAGAGGTGCTGAATATTTAACTAACTACTTGTATTTTAGCTGCGTCTAGTTTGTATTATTGTAACTTAATTGGAATAGCTTTTGTTCTAAGCCCATCTTCTCATATCTTGTCTCGTTTTCCTTTCCAAGTGTATTTCGAGATGGAAAGCGCTTTCCGAGTGTGTATATTAAGGGATTTTCTATAGGAGGAGGGGAATAAAATATATTTGAGATCGGAATAAGAATTATATCCTGCATTTAAGTGTGTTTACACACACGCGCTATATATGCATGCATACATACATACACACAATTTTTATCAATTTGGAATATAATTCTGTCCAAACCTAAATATCGAGGAAAATATTTCGCGTATATTCAAGTAAACTAATTAAGTTTTTATGATTAACTTTTGTTATTCGTAGGTTAATTATAATTAGTCTCTTATTATTAGAACCAAGATTTCACTCTCCCGTGGACTTTATATTCGGAATCAGCATCAGAAACGGTACTCGAGAGTAGCTCGCAGAGCTTTTTCCGGACCATCTGAATAGTCATTTACAGAGAGATCTTGCACTCATGAATGGAACATAAATTAGTTTTGTGTTAAAACGACCATTATTTTATATCTGGCTCTTAAGTAAACGAAATTTCTTTGTTAAGTTTCGTAACTGTGTCAATGGGTAATAAGAGTAGCAACCTTTGCAGCAAAGAGCGATTTCACAATGATTCAAACTGGATGAGTAGCAAAATACTTATATAGGAGGTTCGAATGTGGATCTCCCAGATATAAGGTAGATAAGGTCTCACTGAAATGTACTTGTTTCCGGAAAAGGCTCCATACTTTGGACTCGAGAAGCTGGACCATTTGATAGAGCATAATTAAGTAGTATACCGTCAAATTAAGTTGTAGCTTCTGACATCCAGGAGGAGTCAGAGAAAAACAATTTTAAGTTTAAACTTTTTATTATAAAATAAATACATGTAGAGAGTTTCTGTACCTAATTGGCTTTGACAAATTATATTCCGTGGAATGTGTAAAAATAAAAATATTGCCTGAGAATAAAATTCAACATTGCTCTTAAAATCACTGCTGATGGCAAAATTATGTATCTAGTTACGAAATGAAAATATTTTATAGGAGGCGGAGTTCAAACGGAAGTGGTGTCATTCTGTGAAAATAATTGCAAATACGAAACGACTTTCTGCTGTCCCTAACGAACACAAGTTTGCTTAAACGAATTTGATTTGCACTTACGAGAAAAAAATATATATAATGATACAGAGCAGGACTCGAATAGGAATCGGCCAACTTTAGGTTCGATTTCCAAATCACGACGGCTCTCAACTGAAATGACGCTAAGTTCTCCTGATATAAGAGTATTGTTTTAAAAAATGGTAAAGCTATCCCCTGTGCGATACGCACGCGCCGTGAACGTCACATGGGGGATGTGAAGGTAGCGCTCCACATTTTCTTGACCTACTGTACGAAGTGAAGTGTGGTGGTCAGTCCCACGTTCGACCGCCTTTACCTTCTCAAGGTGCCCAGGAGTACCAAGGACACTCTTGTACTCAATTTGATAGGAAGCTGGGGTGCACCTCAGAGCACCAGGCGTGGGAACACTGCGAGAAATGTCTCCAGTGTCCTGGCCGGGATTTGAACCCGGGCCGCCCGGTTCGTAATCAGACGCACTACCGCCTGAGCCACGAGAACTTAAAATTCCCTATAACTACACACAACTACAATATTAGTGTACTATGCACGTTTAAGAATAATGATCGCATGCTACGTCGATAAGGTGGATATTGAACAAAACTGTCCTGCGTTCTAGAATGTACTTGTTAAGATTCATGTTTGCTCCACGTAGACAAAAGGAGCTTTGTTCGAAATTCGTTTATTTCTATTATTTGTTCGCTTGTCGGAAACACATGAAATGTTCAGGAAAAAAAGCAAGATTTTAACCGCAATAAAATAATCTAGAATGGTTAACTTGATTCTAAATTGGTAATTAAACAATGTTATTCAATTTAGTAATAATTAATATAAAATGTTTCTAGCCTGTTGTTTATATAAAAAGAAGCAGCAACTAATTACTTAGATGTATAGGTGTCGGATTGCAAAATATTGAGACTTCGGTTCTGTTCTCACTCAGAATTACTATTCTTTTTCATTACTCAGAATGAAATTCGTTTAAACAATTATTTTTAGTCAAATGCACTACTCTTTTAAAATTTACTATATGTGCACTCTTCATTTGTTACACATTTAATTCATAATTAGCCTCGTAATTAAATTTAAATTTAGACCTCTCTTATAAAGCGGTACAATATTTTATGTTTTGTTCGTATAGCTTCATAATTTATGCCATAAATTACTATTTTATGTAGACAGATACCAAGGAACGTTTCACGTAAATGTAATACTGTACGAAATCTATTTGTTGCTTGGTTTGGAATTTTCAGTTAGTTCAGGTAACCTTTCGAAAATAATCTTAAATTATTGTCTTAGTGTAAAATCTGTAAATAGTGACATTTTTTTAGATACTTTCAGGTAGTTATATCGTTAGCTATTGTTTACTTATATCGTTATAATTAATCTCATTATTGACCTTTTGCTTCGCTTTCTTATCAAAAATAAACCTGTAATTGACCTACGAAATTCTTAGATGGTCATTCTGACACTTCTGTTATTTTTCATCAGTGTATTAGTGCGGTGATAGTACAGCATATAATTTCATATTAACTTGTAAATTCCAATCGCGCTTCCTTCCTATATTATTCACTAAAGAGTATATTAAGATTTGCCAATCGATCAATCATACGCTTAATTAATGTATATGGATTACAATTGTCCATTGCTAACAGATGCAGTAGTTAATTCATAATCAGTTTATTATGCTAGAGATAAATAATGTTATTTTATTGTGTGGAGTGTTTCTGAAAGATATACTTTAAAAAATCGTAGAGGCACGAAAGCTTGCTTCGATATAGTTTCAGAAAAGGTACCATAATATCAGGTGTGAGTTAGTTGGTAAAGAGCGAAACAGAAACCAAGAACGCATGATAAGGTAACGGAAAGTCATAATTATTTGTAAACACTACTGACAATAAAAATGCAATTCTACAAGAGCATTTCATTGTTTTCCAGAAGGAACTATTGTGTATGTTTGAACCTTTCATAGTTCTTTCTTTTGAAAACTCATGATTTAACTGCAATAGTCGATACATACATTACTTTCAAGCCATTTTGTAATAAGCACTTTTATTGTTTATACCTGTGATTAGTTGACAGTGTTCAGTAACGTGCGAGACATCAACTGGTGGTAATAGTGAGAGATATGTGTCCGTTTGTAAACATCAAATAGCTGTTGCCTCTTTTACAGTATAAAGACCAAATCTACAGATGCAGTGATCTATTTACAAATTATGAAGAAGGTCCGTAACAAGCTTTTACCATTAACTTCCGTAAAATTTATGTAGTGTACTTAGTTTCGTGTAAGAACATGATTATCCATTTAGTTTCTTAAAGTTTAGTAACAGCGTTTTAAAAGTTTCATTAAATGATATTCGTAATGTACTGTGTATCAGAATCCCAACAACAAAATACAAACCATACATAGTGAATTCAATGTACAATTGTTTAACCAGGACATTTAGTTTATAATGGCTAAGATAGGCTTAGGTTTTCCTGATTCCGTTCAGTTACACTAGGTGAATTCCAAGGTGATACCTTGAATGAAGACCAAGGTCGCTATTTCGTCCTTTTCCCTTTGGGCAGAGATAAGATCCAAAGACGGACTGAGGCAAAAAATGAAAATGTTAAAACAATAGTAGTGAGGAATTTATCCACACTTGTTCAGTTAAATGAGCGGACACGAACGTAGAACTCCAACCGCGGTACCCATGTGGTTTGAGGCGTCAGAACCAGCGTCACGAAGATTCTAGATTCGAACTCCGAATGGGACATTGATGTTTGTGGGTTTTAGAAACTTAACAAATCGAAACGAATCGAGGTCATTTGTTACTAAAATGGTCCCATATTCGAAGTTTGTAAATAAAGTAAGTTGGACTTGTTTTGAAGATTGCCGATAAAAGCGGACCCCGACTGTTGTTGATAAACTGATAAATATAGCTTAAACTGATCAAGTGAAATCTGGGGCGTTGAAAATGAAAATGCCTTAAAGTGACTGCTATTTATTCTTCATTAAACTCTTCGAAATGTTTCTTCTAATTTTCTGCTTGCCCCTTATAAGTAGTCAACCCACAATATAGAAGTGAAGTTTGGGTTGCGTATAGGATAGGCGAGAATGAAATCGGGATTATCAGTTTTAATCGTATCTGTTATTTTGAGAGCCCTGTCGCACCATAAATAAAGGATCCCCTGTTTTTTGACAAATGTGGAGAAATACCGACAAATTCAATTGTTGGTTATAGGCATTGTTTAATAGAATGGTACCTTATCAACAGATTATGTGTCTTATTTGCACTAGCTGATTCATCGATCGCTTTCCGGTTTGCGGACCTAATCTAACCATTTAGCATGTACCTGAATGAAATCCGGTATTGAGTACACAGTAACATAGGTGCTTTTATATACATTTCTTTAGATAAGAAAAGATTAATAGAGGGAGCACAGTAGTGCTCCATTCTGAAGGGTTATTGTGTTTGGATAGTATGCGTAGTAGGTGATTACCACCTTTCCGAATCAGTTGTTTGTACGTTGCTAATTTTCACACTCAGTCATAAAACTAAGGGAAATTAGGCAATTTTAGAAACATTAAAGTAAATTGTGAAACGATTCGAACGTCGAATCTAGGAAGTGTGGAAAAGCTGTACTTGAATACTTAAGGTAAGGAAAATTCCAATTTGAATTATAATAGCAATCTGAATCGTAAATCCATGGTCAGTCAGAAGACGAAAAGATACCAGCAATTGAGTGGAGGGGATTCGTAATACGGATATTAGGTTCTGCTGGATTTTTATTGGGGAGCAGATCGAATCCGGATTCCTTTTGACTCCATCCTTGAGAGATGACCATTGTTATGTTTTAAAGGAATTCACTATCACTTTATGATGCATTTTTTTTTTCTTGAGAAAAGACACGAAAATATTCGTTCAAAGAGAAGTGTAAGGTTATTGCGTGTCTTTTCTCAATAGAGAAAAGAGGAAAAAGAACTACACTTACGCACGCAACAAGGTGCTGTCTATCCCTACAACAATCAGGGAGTCCCTCAACCCGCACAACCTGGTCTTGTTGGACTCGCCCGGGTGCGCATCTCCGAAGCTCACCGAAGTCGGCCGAATGTAGAAAAAGCCGCGGCGGCACTGAGCAGGGCAGGCGAGGAGAGTCACGGACGGTGCTCTGTCGGTCGAACGAAAAGGTGCACCCTCCTTGTAGCTGCGAACGGGGTTCGGGGATTTTAAGGGGGAAACCCTTTCCAATGTTCCAATCGGTGGTTAAGGATGTTCGGTGGAGGTATCAGGCAGATTAGTGGTTAGTTCCCTAATTTAGTTAGCGTACCTGCACAGTATCCGCCCAGGAAGAGAAGCAGGGAGTTAGTAGAAAGATTTTTTCCCCCGGAATTAAATTAAAGGAAGTGTTGTGTAGCTTTAATATTGGAACCACCGGTAGGGGTGCTCAGAGTGGAACGTATTAATTAATCGGCACCGGAGGAGCGGCATAATTGAGCAAAATATCAGACAGGCTGTAGCACAAAGGATTACGATTTCCTTAGAAAACAGAAAAACCACCTGCTACGCTCTCAGCAAGAGGAAGTACGATTAAAAATTAAAATTAGTGATTCATTCCTTGATGTGTTTTTTCTAATGCCGTTTATAGATTTATTCTGCCAAGTGGCTGTAGTGGTGTTGTTTTAGAATCATAATTCATAAATTCTTGTCCATTTTTATACACTAAAGAGAAGCTGTCTCCTGTCCGCGTGGAGTGTTGTGTTTATGTGAGAAGATACAAAGTGAAAAAATAAGTGGTGTTTATATATTTGAAAAGTGTGTGTGTTTTTTTAAATCTGAAAAAATTGAAAGGAAAATTGGTTTCTTCAGAGAAAGACATTTCACAGTGGCTTAAAAGTGTAGCTGTTCCCCGATATACATTTTCATTTGAGGTTAAGTCCTGTGTTACTTCAAGTGATTAGTGTTTCACCGTATAAGTGAAATTAAGCGTCCCTTTCCGCGGAGTTTGTATTGGTAAGTATCAGATTACAGCAAAATGAGTGTATATTAGCTAAGTACACAGACTTGCACTTTCTTGAAAGTTGTATGCCTGTTTCTCTTAATTCTCCAGTAATTATTGAATGTAGTCTTGAGTTCTCGTTTCCAAATTATCAAGTTTGACGGTCGATAGATTTTGATTTGCTTTCATTGACGGTTCCTGGACAGATTTGCTTGTATCGTTGTTTTCAATTATTACTTAACGTCTTTTGAAGACGAAACGCGAGCCATTTCGTTCAGTGCCCCCCACTCCCGGACTGGGTTTGAACCTGGGACCATGTGCACGATACAGAGCTTGTTAACCAACTGTTCGATCAACCAGGGGTTCTATATTGTTTATAAATAGCACGATCAATTTCTTACAAAATTTTTACTCAGTTCTAACAGTACACACAGGTGTTAATTAAAGATTGATTTTTCTTTCTCCATATTAGCGTAAGCTATTATGGCCACCTTGTTATTTCATGTACTATAATATTTCACACCTACACTGAGATAAATATATACGTAAATATTAAAAGGCTTAGATGTGTTAAGGTATATGTGGCTAGAGGCTAGACAGCGTACATAGATATATCGATTTATTCGTTAAAAACGAAAGACACGGAAAGGATTCTAGCTGTCTCGTCCTGCTTTCCATCTAGTCTCCTTTTATCATTTTATACATGTATATTTCTCTCTATGTACAACATATTAAGAGAAGGGAACAAAAAGGACTCTGCCACCATAGTTCAATAGTAAAGGTTATTGACTTCGAATCAGCGCTGCAGAGGCGGCGCAGGGTTTCCCGAGTTTTCCTCTATATAACCAGATGAATGCCTGTATGATACCTAAATAGAGATCCTGGTTGCTACTTCCCGCATTCCTCTCTCCGGAAGACGTGCTTGCTGAAGCAAAACATCGCTCAGTTGCCTTAATAGTTGACTATAAATTGCTGTATAGCATATAAATATAAGTTAAGCTTAATACAAAGGATAAAAAATTAATTATATAAATCGCTAATCTCATGCACTGTAATAGAAATGCTCTTTAAATGTGCAAATGTGTACAACTATAGTTAAGGGTATATCAACAACCCATGGCTGTAGCCTATGAAAGAACTAAATAGTTGGCGCAAGCGGAGATGGAACCCGTGTCATCTCATTGATAGCACAGTACTTTAACCAAAAGTGTATTTTTAACACTTATTCTTTAATTATTATTTTCATGTAAATAAGAATTTGAGGAAGATATAGGGCCGAACGGGACAAGATGATCGGAGAATGGAGGAGTCTACATAATGAACTCCATGGACTTTGTTCTTCATAGAAAAGAAATTGGGAGAGAGAAACAACTGCGTACTTACTGTGATATGGAGAATTAGAGAATCTGTAAGATAAAACCCGTAGTCTGTGATACTTCAGGTAAACATTATGCAGCCATAAACATCTTCGTTTCCATATTTTAATCACCATCATGAGTTTTGTTTATTTTACCATTATCATCATCATGATCTGAAAAAGTTTAATAGAAATACAAAGAACATAAAAGTGAGAATACATATCATCACATGTTGGATGTAGTAGGTTTAAAATAAGAACATTGTAAACTCTGTCGTTTAAATCATTTTGATCAACGAGAAGCTTTACAACTGCCACACCAGAACCATTAGTAAAATTAGTATCAAATATTCTGTCATGAAGGATATATCTAATTAGTTACGTGCTGTTAAATGAATATTCCAAAATTATAAACAAACGTGTTAAAATTTAGTTCGGACGTTAAAGGCAAAATAATGATAATCGGGGAAAACACATTATGCTCACCACACGTCACTCAGCAGGGTTTGCCAAGGTGGGCCCAAGCCGAAGAAAACAGCGGTGTTTATTTTGTTAACTTTTGTTTGCAAATTATTTCTGAGATCAAGACACGTTATAGAAGCCCATAATACGAAAAGTATATTTTAGATTGTTCGAATGCAGATGATTGCTATCATTAGAAGTGTAGAATAATATTGCTACCTATAATTTAGAACACTTTATTTTTATGATATTGAAATACAAGGAAGAATCTGAGTTTAATACATCAATACAAACTCTTAAGTAACATTTTCCCAACTGCTGTTTTCGTAACCCGCTAAAACTATTAGCTGTTGTAATAGATAGCTTAGACCTGTAAAGTTTGGTGCTCTTACTTTATTAACAAATTGCACTTTCAAACTAAATTAATATTAAAATATACCATTTAATTATAATTACGGCTTTGTAATATCAAAATTATTGATATCTTTTTATTATGAAATTCCGTACAAATACTGTAATCTACAAATATTTTAATATAAATTTTCAAACAAATGCCTTGTATCATAAACTATACATTTGTTAGATATCCACAGAAGCACAGAGCTAATCAGAAAAACACAAGCGAACAAGCACTATGGTTAACTGGTCTGTTGGTTGGTGTGCCGGACGGATATGTGGCACTGGGGAGGTTGGGCATCAATTGAGGCGCTGCTCAGACTGATCAGTAGGACCATCCCGAATGGGGTTCAGCGTTGGTTTCTTCAGTCACACCTGGTAAATGGCGCAGAGCCTGGACCTGCAATTATCGTGGGCTCCGAACAATTTTGTTGCTTGAATCCGGTACAATGAAGAGACCAGGTGAGGTCACACACATAGAACAGGCCCGCTCCAAGCCTCCCGATTCTATAGTAGTGTCACTTGGTATAATGTTGGCTTCGCGTTCAGGAGGTTCTGGGTTTGGTGCCTGTGGCCGACCACTCTTACAAGTTTTTTTTAGTTATACCAGGCAAATTTCGTGATGATAGCTTGAACTTAAGTCGTAACCGACTCCTTACCGCATCCTTTCTTGGCCTGAGCCATAGATGCTTAAAGATCATAAATTCCAATTTCTCGGTAGCGATACATGTTTATTGACTCAGCTACTGAGGTGTGTTACACAGCTTTACATTTATATGCATTGATATTTTATTGTTAAAATAAAAAAAACGCCTGGGCCCAGGTGGACTTTTTTCTTTAAAAGGAAATTAAAAAAAGATACTCAGCAATGGAAATTGTCCGATCCAGTTACGCAATTTAATTTTTTATCCATATCAGCGGTTTCGTGCACAAAATACGTGTTTACTTGTAGGGATGTATTAGGACTGAATTAGGGAAACCTATTTTATGGTGGAAAATTACTTGAGGGTGATTCACTATTCAGAATTTGGAGCAAGAAAACTCTATTTTTTTTCTTCTAAAAACCAGGAATGGAATTTGGGTCCTACCAGTGCAGATCAGTATTCCGCGATCGTAACCACTAGACCAAGAGGTTGGATTTTAATTGTTGTTTCGGACGATTAAAGATCAAACTTCTCACTTCGTGCTGGATTATTAATTACTTAAAATGTGTTTCACTCCTGTGCTCTGAAAGCTTTTCTTAAAAATTAGCTCGTCACAGTAAGTGTCAAATATTTAACACGTTTTGTACGGGAGCTAACAACAATTGACATTATCAATGAACTGACAAAATAATGTCTCCATGTCTGGAGGTAAGCTACTTAATTTTAACTCTTTAGATTCTTAGAAACTCTTAACTAGGGCTAAATACAATAAACGTAGCTTTTTTTTTTTTTTTGAAAAAAAGTATAGAAAAATCAACTGTATGAAATGTTTGACTTAGGTTCTCCGCAGTTTCACAAGTTAAATGTGAAGTTAGCGCCTCAACAAAGGATCTGGTCGCTACCTTTCCCAATTTTTACCTGGAAGAGTGCTTGCCCACCCAAGAACATTGTTCGTCAGAGTTGTGACGTGCGTAACCCTTAGGCGCCAGTAAATGCCAGATGTGAATGTTAGTAACTGCTCATTTTCCTCTTCATCTCTGATTTAAGGTAGGATATTTTCAGCCCTTAGAATTAGTTTCTTTATTTTCTATCTGGAAAGTATGTCTAGCCCTGGACATATTTTCAAGATATAATAAATGACATTCTGACTTTTCTTCCAGGATATTTAAATACAGAATATCCCTAAAACTATTATTTCTGTTTTTGTGGTCTGTGTGTTATCTTCTCACCGTGCTACTTCATTTACTTCCTTCTTTGATTCCTGGTTCGAAGTCTTTGTATAATGAAGTAGCTTGACACTAGCATCTGTGTTCATTAGGGAGTATCTGAACACCAAAATTTAAGAAAGTTGGAAGGTGCACTTCTTGTGGGGGGCGGGGGCGCTGGTAAGAGAGAGACATAAGTCCTCAGTGGTGGTCTTCGTTTGTTAGAAAATGTTAAATATGTAGAATTTCAAAGTTAAATAGTTAAAAAATATTTTAAACTTTTACAGTCTGGAATTCCAAGATTATTGAAATACTTCATACTTTCAAATACTAGAATTTCGCAAATCCTGAAATATTGTGAAATTCCGAAAACTTACGTTGTTCAGAGAATAAAAGTAAAAGAAGGAAGCATTCTCAGGATGAATAAAACTACAATCCTTACATTCATAAAGTGAGTGAAAAAAAATATTATTGTTAGGACAATTCTGATAAACGTAATTATTCTACAGAATGTCCCTCAATTCTGATATCGTTCTTCATCAGTCCAACGTTTTTTTTTTAATACTTTGAGGCATTCATGGCGCCACTATCGCTATTTGATTTTATTTTATTAACTCATTCTCTACTTATTTAAAAAGAAGACAAAAATGTGAGATGGTGTTTTTAGATATACAGTGTAGTATAGCTTGGGGAAAACCTTGGTATTGTCGTTTTCAACCCACGCTCTTTATCGTCATCATCATCATCTAGTCTATACTACTACAACTACTACTGATAATAATAATATCTATTTATTTGCTTTACATTTATAAGCCATACAGAAAACTATTGCTTAATTCCTCATATATCGAATGGATGACGTCCCTCGGCGAGCACTTCTGGGGAAGTGGAAAGTAGAGGACAGGGCTTTTGTCTAAGTGTCTTACTGGTACTTGTCTGGTAAAACTTGCAAGATGGCACTGTGTGAAGTAAACAGACAACCCATTTCATAAGAAGGAGTAGATTGTTGTTTTGTTGTAGTAGAACATCGTTGTTTTACATGATTGTATGTTACGTTGTAAGGTCTCCGTAAAGAACAAGTAAGTTGTTCGTGTTCATGTATAGAAAGTACATATCGGTACTTCGGATATGTTTGTATTGAACAAATAATTCATATTGTAGGTATGTTTAGATAAGAGATAGGTGGTTTCAAATAAAAGTGAGTCTTTAGTTAATTGGAATTGCTATGATTATTTATAGTATAGATAAGAGTGAAGGTGGCGTTTTCGCTAGCAGTATGTATTCCTATACCTATATATTCCTTTGAAGGTTATTAGATATTTAATAGGGAATTATGATATCACCGTCTTTATTGCTAATAGCACAGTAACGTTAGGATGTATTAATTGTAGGGCATAAAGCTGATGTTTTTCTCTGATATAATGATGACAATCCAATGTACAGAAGTTTAAATGTAACCCTACTGAAAGAAAATTAATTAAATTAAATTAAATTAAATGTATTGCTAAACTGGGGGACACTGAAAACTTAAGTCGTTATAGCTGGCAGCATGATATGATTTTGTCTGTTATTATTACGCCATTCGTCTACTGCTGCGATTGAAACGAACAAACCTGAACAAACAAACGATTATCCTGCTATCAAGTGATCAGTTGAACAGAAAAATAAATATTAGTGATTTCAGTTGCTTGGTTTCAGTTGCGTCAGTGGACGAACTCACTCCTTAATATATGTATAGCATATATAAAAATGCCTGTGAAACTAATTGCTTGATCGTGCGCGATTGGTTTCTTGGTTTCAATCGCGGCAGTAGTCGAACAGTATGATTATTATTATTGTAAGTCGCTTTGCACTAACAGAAATATATACCCAATAAGTTTTCTTCATTTCACACTTGATATTACGCCATGAGTTACGAAATCATTCATTGACACGTGAAGAATATTTTGTACCGTTGACCTACAAATATCGCGATATTTATTCACAGTCTGTGCAGTACCAAATGTGTGCAATCCATGTTAAGAATTTCATAAACATTCGTGGCCAAGCTTTGAGACAGATGCTGAATTGATTATTAGGGTATTCGAGTACTTATATTGTTCTTTCGCTTCGAGACTATGCTTGTGGTTTTCAAGTTTACTTGTTTCCATATTCAGTTGAACCTTTTTTGTTCTCTCTTTCTCTCTCATGTCCCTGATACGTTTTAAGCAGTGTCATTGTAATAAAATATTTGGCGTAAGTTCTAAACTCACGAATACGGTTGTGTGCAGTTGCAGGGGAGGGAAGTGCGAAGGTGTGTTGAAATATCGATCTCAGCATCCATAATTCATAATCTACCGCCCTCGTACCACTTTCTCCCATACAGTGTTTCAGCATGTGTGAAAGTTCTT